>PVJH01017884.1:0-46726 GCA_004026705.1 Nesogale talazaci
GTGTGCTTCTTCCATGTGAGCTTTGTTAATTCTCAGCTAGATGGCTACTTCTTGATCTTCAATCCTTTAAGACCCCACATGCTATATCTTTTGATTGCCAGGCACCATCAGCTTTCTTCACCACATTTGTTTATGCACCTGCTTTGTCTTCAGTGATTGTGTTGGGAAGGTGAGCATCATCCTGTGCATTTTTGATAGCATCCCTGGCCTCTACTCATTTAATGGTTGTCTCACTGCTTCCAACTCACAGCAACCATATGTAAAAGAGTAGAACTGTTTGTTTGGGTTTCCAAGGCTTTATGGCAATAGAAAGCCTCATCTTTCTTCTCTAGTATGACTGATGCTTTTAAATTGCTGACTTTGAGATGAGCAGCCTAACTCATAACCCACTATATCACTTGATGATCATGCTTTAATGGTGATAAATCATCAATTCTCCAGACTTTTCCAAATGTTTTCAGGGGGCAAATGCACAATAGTTTGACAATGATGCACAAAGGCAGATAGTGTTCATATAACTCACCAGTAGAAGAGAACTGTGCATAACTCTGAGAACCTGGAATCAAAGGGTTGCAGTGAACTCCACTGGAAACCCTTTGGTAATACCCTCTTATCTTTGGCTCTAGCTCTTGCTGAGCAAGTCTACTTTGATTCCAGCTTCTCCAGTCTACGTCATCCCTTTGATAATAGGACACTATTGGGGATGTTTGATTTTATTGATTTGAAGAATCAAATCGTGCTTAACTCATCATGGGCAGCTCAGACCCCCTGGGAACTTCCTACCTCACAGTTAGGCTTCTATTGTATGCCAAGGTCCAATAGCAAAGAGCTCTGATGGCATAGAGGGTTCGGAATTGGTTTGTTAACCTTAAATCAGTAAGGTTGACACAGTTTCCAGTTGCTCTGAGAGAAAGATAAAGCTGGCTGCTCCCTTAAAGAGTTATAACCTCAAAACCCCAAAGGAGCCTCAGCTCTGTCCTACAGTGTTGCTAAGAGTAAGAACCCCACTGGTGGCATGGGCTTTCTTTTTGGCTAAGCCCCAACAGCAGGGATGACTTCTCCAAAGGAGGATAGGTGTCCAGGAGAACAGCACACCTTGGCTCCCAAGCCCTAGAGCTCTGTGCTAATTCTCCATCAGACCCTGATTACCACAGACACTTGGAGCTCTGTTGAGCTTGCTGGGGCAAAGACCTGAGGGGCAGAAGAGGTTGTCACTTGTCTGCTGCTCACCCCAAGTCTCGGCCTAATAGGTGCTTTGGAAAATGGATCAGAGCAGCAGGCCTGTTGTGCCTTTCAAATCCAATGAGGGCCAGGACCGGCACACAGGGATAATTAAAGGAACCCAGAAATAGATCCTCACCTGTTTACCTCCTCCCAGGGTCAAGGACACGCACTGACTTGGAGCTAAAACCAGCGTTGCAGAAGTGTCTTTGGGGAGCCGGTGGAATGCTAATCATGGCCTCAGAGGGAGAACTGGCAGCCAGCATGCTTGTGGGTATTTCTCCAAAGCCTCATTCCCATACATCAATCAATTATTAGCATTTGTTTTCTCCAGCTTGTTAATTAAACACAGATAACTGTGTCTGTGTGTGCTTCAGTTCCGAAGTTGTCACAGCACCTAATTTGCAAGAAAACCCGAATGAGGCTGGGCTCTCTTTTCCTGGCTCTCAGTGGGTGGGGGAGATTCCTTGGCTACTCACAGGCATGTGTCCCACCCAATAGGAACAATGACCACATGTTTCCGTGAGGACCTTGTAATCAGCCTCTTTTGTGTTCTGGGGATCATCTACAGGGCCCCAGAAGAAGCTGCGAGGAGATACAGAGGATTGATTTCATAAAGAACCCTGACCATTTTTGGAGAACCTGAGTTGTTAGAAAGCCACTTCCAACGCCAAGTTTTGCAGTGTCAGGCTTCCACACTCAAGTGGCAGTGTTGTCCCATTTTGTTTTTTCGGTTCCAATGAAGATAGCTTGGCTATTGTCCTAAGGTTCCAAGAGCTTAGCTTTCCAAAGACAGGTTTAGCAGAAGCGGAAAGGTCTTCTTTTTTTTTTTGGGGGGGGCATCACTGCTCTCCGGCGGTGGGAGTAGGAGGCCCAGCCCCACTGCTGGAATTGAACCTCCGTCCCAGTGAGCCGCAGTCCCGCGCACAACCACTACGCCACCGGGGCTCAGCCCAAAAGGTCTTCTTTTGAAATGGAACATACTCTATGGGAAACAAATAAAAACATAAATTACAAAGGCAGTGGCAACAACAACAGCAACAACTGTAAAACAAACAAATAAGAAAAGACCAGTCATTGGACTCTTGAGTCAAATGCACATATCAACTTCCCTGAAATTTTCCATCTTCTTGCTGAATTCTTTTTTTCTTTTCTCTTTCTATACCATTATATTGGAAATTAATACAGATGTCATATCATTCCACAGTTAAATGACATCAAGTAGTATTGCACAATTGCTGCAACATCTAGTTTTATTTATCTATTTTAAGTTTTTCATGGCTATCGTCTTTGGGGAAGCAGATTGCCTGTCTTTTTTTTTTTTTCTAATTTGGGGTTTATACAACTCTTATTGCAATCCATACATCCGTCCATGTGCCAAGCACATTGGTACATTTGTTGCCCTCATTATTCTCAAAACATTTCTCTCTACTTTAGTCCTAGGTATCAGTGCCTCATTTCCCCCTTTCCTCCCCACTCCCACCTCCCTCATGAACCCTTGATGATTTATAAATTGTCATATCTTTCACTGTCCTATGTCTCCCTTCACCCACTTCCCTGTCATCTGTACTCGAGGTAGGAGGTTACATGTAGGTCCTTATAATCAGTTCCTCCTTTCTACCCCACCTTCCCTCTCCCCTCCTGGTATCACCACTGGTCCTGAAGGGATCATCTGTCTTGAATTCCCTGTGTTTCCAGTGCCTATGTGTACCTGTATACATCCTTTGGTCTAGCATGTTTGTAAGGTAGAACTGGAATCATGATAGCTGGGAGTGGGGCGAGCGGGAGGAACCATAGAAGCATTTAGGAACTAGAGGAAAGTTGTATGTTTCATCGTTGCCACACTGCACTCTGACTGATGGGTCTCCTTCCTGCCTCTTGCTGAATTCTTAATGAATTGTGGGCATTGTTTGGGGCTTCTGGTTACTTATTATTTCCATTTTTAGATGAGAAGCCTGGTTCAGAAAGGTTAAGTAATTTATTTAAGTAATCACAGTGGATCACAGGGCTGGGATTGGAATTCTGGGAGGCTGAAGCTCCTTTCCATAAAGGTGGGAACTCAATCTGTGGCTGCTTTCTAAAAACCAGAGAAAGCTTTAGTGCAGTGGTTCTCAATCTTCATAAAGTGACCAGATTTTAAGCGGGACACCATTGAACAGGGCTTGGGGGGTGGTTCTTGATTAAAAATTTGGTCTTTATGGAGCAACAAAAATTTTCATAGAATGCAAAAATAGCATCATAATATATTTATTTTAATTTTAAAACACCGTGGGATGTTGCTAAACTGTTAAAAAGTGGGACGTCTGGTCACCTTAATGAACGTCACAACCCTTTAATAGAGTTTCTCGTGTTGCGGTGACCCTCCAACCATCAAATTATTTTTGTCGCTACTTCATCCTTATAATCTGGCTACTGTTATAAGTCCAGAGATCCCTGTGGAAGGGCTGTTGGACACCCAAAGGGGTCATGACCTGCTGGTTGAGAACCACTGCTTTCGTTCGGTGCACCATTTTCTTCTCTACTGTTGAGGAGCCCTGGTGCTGTAGTGGCTATGTTTGGGGCATTATCCATGTGTTCAGCAGCCGGGCACCACCAGCGACTTCTCCATAGAACGACTCAGCCTTCTGCTCCTGTGAACAGTGCCAGTCTTGGAAACCCACCAGGGTGGCATTGACTTGTCAGCATCGACTCGATGCCAGTGAGTCGGGGGTATTTTGGGGGGATTTCCTATTAAAGTAGAGCAGCAGACATCACTGGGGGTTGCCAGAGTGGAGAAATACATTTTCTTCCCAAGTATCTTCTCTGCCTGACTCGCTCTTTCTCATCACTGTTTTTGGTTGAAGCTTAACCTTCTCCTGAGTTACATCCTTTGTGCACGTCTGCTACAGTCATCTGAGGAACCAGATACGTTTGGTCGCTCTGAAGCTGCAGTTTACACCAGACACCATTTTCTACCAGGGCAGGACCCTTTTCAGAACAGCTATTGGTAAAGTCTATTCAACCCGAATGTAGGCATGACTTCAAAGCCCTCCTGGTGGTGCTTCTGTTGAATCAACCTTGACTTGGGTGGACTTATACCCAGCGGAGTGGAATAGCAACTTGCACAGTCCTTTGCTGTCCTCCCAGCCACCAGCATACTCTAGCCCATGATGGTAGATGGAGCGCAAACCCACTTACTGAAGGTCTTCCTTACTTGCTGACCCTATACTTTACCAAACACGATATTCTCCTCCAGCAACTGGTCCATCTGATCATGTGTCCAAAGGAAGTGAGTCACAGGATGCTCAATTGTGATCCACAATAATTGATTTGGTGAAATTCTGGAAGTAGAACACTTGGACTGTCTTCCCAGTCTATCTTACTCTGGAGACTCCAGTGAAACTTGACCACTGTGGGTGCCTCTGCTGGTCTTGGAAATACTGGTAGCATAACTTCCATCATTATAGGAGCATGTGAAACCCCATAGTTAGACAAACTGGCAGGCAGGAGCTGGTCACCCAATAATGAGTACAATATGAAACAAACATGGACTGGCAGGAAAATTCCCAGTAGATAGAGTTTCAGCAAATCTTTAAAAAAATATTTGTGTAGCTTTAAATAAAATATTGCAAACAAATAAAAGCTAAAAGTGATATTTAAGAAGTGGTTTTCACAAGTTAAGTCTCTCAGGCCACAGATGTGTCTCTTTATCCTAAATGTCCCATCAATCTCTGGTGCTAACAAAACCATTGTTTGAGAACATCAGTATCCTGAAGAGCAGTGTTATGGTACTTTTGAAAATTCTATCACTGTCTTCCTGCCAACAACTTTCGGACTTTGGCCAGAGACTTGTGATATTTTGTCAGCATGCATGAATTTTATATTTCCATAATACAATGTATGGCTATGGTGCAAACAGTCAATGTGTTTGATGGCTTGCTAACTGAGAAGTTGATGGTACACAGAGACAACTTGGAGAAAAGTTCTGGTGATAAACTTCTGAAAACTCTGCCACTGAAAGCCCTATGGAACACAGCAATAAATAACGGGCAAATACTCTGTCAAATGAGGGTGCGTGAAGAGGGGGGAAAAGATATATAAGCTGATTTTCTTGGGCCACTCAAGGGAGAAGGAGAATCCAGCACCTCGCCAGACCAAGACCTAGTGCCCTGAGGCTTAGATGAGACATACTTCCGCCCTCAATCTTCCTATATACCATTCTGACACCAACTGTTCCTCCCATGACATCCTTCCTCTCTGCTAGTCTCCATAATTTGTTTCAGTGGCCACACAGAACTCACAGACCTGACTCAGAATTAGGGGTTTTATTGGGAAGTTACCAGGTTACCATAAGTCAGGGTCTGTAAACAGTGCATTTACAGTCATTGGCCATTTACGTGGTCCGTTGGCCTCTGTCTTTCTAGGCCAGGAAGTCAGTTCACTGCTCTGCTTCATGGTCTAGGAGCTGGCTCCTCTGCGCTGTCTGATGCTTTCCTTGCCATGGCTTCTGGTATCAGCATGACATGACCTCTGCTGCACCTGCCGTTTGTGGCAGAGATGTCCAGTGTGCTCCCCTGGCGGTTCTTCTTCCTCTGTGGTCCTTGAAATGCTTTCTGTCTACTTCTGAGATGGTTCTCTTATAGTCAGGAGATGGGCAATCACCACGAACCAATCGCTCTACTAGCCTTTCTACTATTTGCCTAGTCCCACCCAGTCATTTACTGGGAGTTGCAGAGACATGGAGAGAAGAGCCACGTGAAACATTTTCACTTCACCACAAAGGGTAATGGGGTTTCCCCATAAAATTTCAGAATCTCCCCCTCATTCTGACTTGTGAACACCTGTCCACTGCAAACTCGTTGAAAACCATTATATCTCTTCTTCCCAACATGCCAGGTGAGCTCTGTCTTCCCTCTTTTTCTGATGAAGAAACAGAAGGCCTGATAGTAAACAATTCCCTAAGGGCACATAGGAACTCTGATGGCACAGTAGTCAAAGCCCCTGGGGGTTGGAATGTACTGTGGAAGAAGCGCTCCGGGGACCGGCTCCTGGAAAGGCGACAGCCTTAGAAACCCTTTGGAGCAGTTCAATGCAGCAGTCGACCCTCTAGGGTCACCATGAGAGTCACCTAGACAGTACAGAGCAACAGCGTCATTCAGGTAAGGGCAGCGCTAGCTAGGTTCAACCTTGGATCTGTTTGACACACGTTCTGCTACTTTCTTTAATGCTCAGATGATCAGATCAAAAAGCCCTAGGGTTGCCTGTTGGAGACACACCGACTCTTGCGTTATCACCGGCGTGGGAGGCACTTGTGGAAGTGGGTCTGTGGCACTGTCTTTCTGGATTCACTGGTCCACTCAAAAGAGGTGACAGTGAAGGCTTTGCAGTCTTGAGTCACAGAACACTGAGACTCTCCCACTGGGACAACCTGACCAGGGCTGAATGTGACTCCAGTTGGGCAATGGTGGCTCAGTGGGAGAGTTTTCACCCTCCATGCGGGAGTCCTAGGTCAGTTACTGGCTAGTGAACCTCATGAGTCTCACCCTCGTCTGTCACTGGGGTCTAAGGTGTTGCCAGGATGCCAAAGAGGCCCTAGTGGAGCTTCTAGATGGATGGGTTGGAAGAAAGTCTTAGGGATCCAGCCAGTTAAAATGCTATGAGGTCACACTGGTCCAATCCACAACCAATCATGGAGATGGCACAGGACCAGGTATTCTGTTGAGCGTGAGGACAGTATGGGTAAGAGGTGTGACCCAATGGCAGTTAATATACAATGGTTGCAGTCTTAGCTCTACAAGGTATCAACTGCCACCTTCAGGCTAGCGACTTCAGTTCAACCCCTGGACCTCATTCTTTTCCCAGGCAGGCCTTGTTTGGAGAGCAGCTAGTGGTTGGTGAGAGAAGTGTACCGGACTTTTTTTTTTTTTTGCCAAGACTACTGCTTCCTCTGGCTTCTAAAGGAATGACATTTTCACCAGCTGTTCCAAAAGGGAGTCATTTTGGTGAAATGTCACAGGATTCAGCACAAACGATCCTCTACATCTTACATTTCTCTTCCTCTCTCCTCCCTTCCACCCTTCCAGCACGCCCCCTCCCTCCCTGCCCTTCCCCCTTTAAAGGACACCATCTTGAAATTCAAGTGCAGGAAAAAGTAATTACATTTTCTCTTCAGGTCTACCTCTCATAAAGCTTCCGAATCATCATCGGCAGAAACCTGGGGTTATCCCAGAGGGAAAACAGCATTCCTTCCAGCTCTGGTTTCTTCCCTCTCCAGATTTCCTCTGCCACTTTTCATCCACACTGAGGGCAGTGAGGATAGTGAGGTCGGTAGCTGTTCCTGCCTTCCTCCTCGACTACCTTTGAGGTTAATCACCTGCTTCAATGTCACAGGCATCATAAGAGGTGGCGCGTTCCTGGATTCACAGATGGTTGGGTGAGCCACATTGGAGTCATATTTTAATAGCGCTTCCTGGTAATTGCAATGACTATATTTGTAGAACCAGAGGTTGGGGCCTATGATCTGATAAGAAATCTTTAATAATCAAGGTCTTTTCCATATTTTCAGTATAAAAAACATACTAAAGTATGAACGTGAGATCCTATTTTATTATATGCTATATAGCATATCTGTTCAAGCAACCTCCTACTTGTTTTGCCTATGATCCCATGAAGTTATAACAGAGTCCAAAATACTTTCCTTTATTAAAAAAAGATTATTTTATTGGTAACTCATACAGCCAGCAACCCATGGATCAATTATATCAAATATATATGTACATATGCTACCATCATTATTTTTTAAACATTTACTTTCTATCCGAGCCCTTAGTATCAGCTCCTCCCTTTTCCTTCCCTTCCCCTCTCCCATTTTGTGATTCCTTGATAAATTAGAAATTATTTTTATTTTCATATCTTACATCAACTGCTGTTTCCCTCCCCCCACAGTTTCTATTGTTCATCCCTTGGGGTGGTGGTGGTTATGTGTCAATCATTGCCCTCGGTTCCCCCTTTCTTCCCCACCTTCCCTCTACTCTCTTGGTATCAATACTCCCATTTCTGTTCCCGAAGGATTTATCTGACCTAGATTCTATGTGTTGTGAGCTCTTATATGGACCTGTACATGATCCAGTTTAACCCACAGTGAAAGGCAGGGCTAGAGTCATGATAGTGGGTGGTGAGGAAGCCTCAAGGAACCAGAGGGGTATTGTGTGTTTCACGGATGCTACACTGTGTCCTGGTGGACGCGCATCTTCCATGTGAGGGATGTCCCATTGTCGATGGATGGGTTTTGCTTCTCTACTCTGACCCCTTGTTCTCAACAATATGTGTTTTTTGAGTTGTTTTTTTTTTTGTTTGTTTCTTTGTTTGGGGTCTTCTTATGCTTGTTACCTGATTCCATTGACAGTTCATTATCACACAGGCTGGAGTGCTTCTTTCATGTGGACTTGTCACTTCTCTGCCAGATGGTCATCACTGTTTGACTGCAAGTCCTTAAGACACCACATGCTACATCTTTTGATAGCTAGACACCATCAGGTTTCTTCACCATATTTACTTGTGTACTCATTTTGTCTTCAGTGATTCTGCCAAAAGAGTGAGCATCACAGAATTGCAGGTTGTTACAACGTTCTTGCATTAGACTGGTCTTGAGCAGAGACCCAATGTATTGCCATATAAATATATGTGCATAGGCCAGTACCTCTATTTTAAGAATTAATGTATTTACATGTGTACACATCTATGTTTATGCCTCTACCCATAGCTTTGTTCCCTAGATTTTTCCTCTGCTTCCTTTTACTTTCCTCCTGCCCCGCCATCATATTTGCCCTTCGTCTGCCTCTCAGTAATCCTCTCAGCTAGATTGTCCTTTCTCTAACAGCACTGGGATCTCTACATCCTCCTCACTGATACTCTTACTTATCTAGCTGTTTCCCTGTCTATGGCATTATTGGCTCACTACTCCTTTCTCTTATTTCCTCCTTCCCCCAATCCCTCCAGAACCGTTGGTCCCATTGCTTTCTCCTTGAGTTTAATTCCCATGCTTATCTTATTTAGCTAGGCAAAACAACAACAATGGAGACAAAAGACTGAATAAAAAAGATAATAATGATAATTAACAAAAGAGCATACATAATTTTGCTCTTCTCTGACCTTTATGACTATCTCTCCAGTAGTCCTGGAGAATTCCAAGAACTACTCCTAGCCTGTGTTAGTCTGGGTAGACTAGATAAACGATTCATAAACATGTCTACGTGTATAAGAAAAAGGTTTATATACACAAGCAGCTATACATTAAGAAAACATTCCAACTCCATCTAGTCCAAGGTCATAAGGTAGATATTAGTCCATATGTCTGATAACAATCTATAAATCCTCTTCAGTCTCACATGCATGCATTGACACCAGGATAATCACAGTCCAGTGGGAGCAGAGTCTTCTGTATCCAGTGGTGGTAGAAGCATCTCAGCACTGGCAGGGGTCTCCTCGTACCTTCTCCAGTTTCCAGGGCTCAGGTCTATCAGCATGTTGCCATGTGTCTTGTCAGTAGAGTGTCTCCAAGGGACTGAGTCATGAGTCTCTTACCTCTGGGGGTGGGGTGGGGGAGAGGCTAGGCCAGATTTCCCAGAATTCTCAGGAGAAAGCCATACCCACACAGAGGTCTCATTGGCTAACTCCAGATTGACAGGCTAGACTCCACCCCTACACTCCCAATCCTGAAATTGACACTAATAGTGATTGCCACATAGCCTAGAGTCTATTTGGGGGGATCCTCAGTGACTTTGTGGCTTGGTATCTCTCCCAGTGCTGATCTGTTATACTCCCTTCTTGATTTACTCGACTGTGGAGAGTTCTGACAGGATTAACTCCCGACCGTGTCCCCAGGATTGCCCTCTGTCATGGTTGGCTCCTGTGAGAGGACATCATGTCTCCAACTGTTGTCCAGCTTCTGTGTCTTAGAAGCTCCGTGCAGGGACACCGACCTTTCGGCTTCGTGTGTTGATGTGGGGTGTAGACCTTCACTCTCTCTTTTTCCTTCTTGACTTGCTTCCATGTGGGTGTGGCATGGTGCGCCCTCTCCCCAACTTGTAGGTTTAGTGTTGTCCTCTGTAGCATATCCTTCTAAGAAGTTTGGCTCTGATGGGGGCCAACCCTACAACAGAGTCCATAATTTTGACTGGAGAATGAATGTAGCAAATGCAACAGCTTCCCACACAACATATATATTTCATGTCTCTTGTATTCAAAATGATCTTGCTGCCAAGAATATAATGGTTTTATATATATATGCCTATGTTAGTGGCTTGCATATGTACTGTACTTTCTATCTAAAGAGCTTACTGTATAACATTGTATGCTTTGACTCATAAGCAGCTGCGTGCTATCTCTTATATCACATGTCTTGTGAGTGCTGTGGAATTTCTTCTCTGTTTAGTTTTCTTTTGAAAATACTAACATGAAGTGTGTCATAACTCCCAAGCTCAACAAACCCCGTCCTAGTGACAGCAGCCAAGTCAAAACCCAAATCCCAGTTGGTTCTGATTCATAGCAACCCTGGTAGACAGAGTGGAATTGTGGCCTGCAGTTCCCAAGGCTGTCAATCTTTTGGGTAGGGAATAGCCTTAATTTTCTCCTTCAGAGCAGCTCATGGATATGAACAATTGACCTTGAAATTAGCAGCCCAGGGTGTAGCATCCCATGTTGTCAGAATCATAAGAAGCAATGGAGAAGTATCAGTCAGGGAGTGAGACAAAAGGTTATTAAACAACTCAAAGGCCAAAAGAGTGAATTAAATGTCACTCTCAATACTCACGATGATCCTTAAAAGCCAAAGGGAAAGTCTACCAACTTTTCTAGGAGATGCTGTACTGAAAAATACCATGCTAACTAAAATACTAGCAAAACGAATAGAAACCCAAAGTCTCACAAACTGAAGTAATAGACAACATCACGATTGAGATCCTTAAAGTTTATTGCGTCAACCCGGCCGATACACATGTGTGGGATTAATTGAAGGGCAGAGAGATAAATGACTCTGTGAGTCTAACCTTTTTTTTTGTTCTCCGGTCTTGTGTTCTCCTGATTAGACCAGGGTGCAGCTACCATAGCCAGTCCCCTGCTTCAGTTGGCAAGGTTCACTTTCTGTGAGACATCCCTGAGGAGAAAGCACGTGGATCTACTCCAAGGCAGAGTTGGGCGCTGGAGCAGCTGCGTGGAGACCCTGGACAACACTGAGATGTTTATGCACTCACTGATTGGGCTTTCTTCCTGCAGTAGGCATAGTTGCATGTGTTTTGTGAAATTGAGGAGGACTTTGTAGATTGGTTTTGGGCCTGTGGACTAATGTTGGACTTAAGGGCTTGGACAGCTCTGGGATGATCTCTTAATGTACACTTACCCTTCATATAAAACTCTTTCTTATTCACATTTGAGCTTCTGTGGGTTTGTTTCCCTAGTTTACCCAGACGAACACAGTGATAAATGGAGACACAATTGAAGTCGTCAAGGGATTTATTTTGCTTGTATTGACAATTACTGTGCACGGAAGCAGCAGTTAAGAAATCAACCAATGCGTCGCACTGGGAAAACTTGCTGAATGAGGTCCCTTTAAAGTATGGAAGAACAAGGATATCACTTTGAAAACTAAGGTGCGCCTGACCTAAGCCAAGGTAGTATTTACATCACCTCATTTGCATGTGGAAGTTGGACAGTGAATACAGAGGGCAGCAGAGGTGGTACTTTCAAAGTGCCGTGTTGTGGAAAGTATCATGAACTGCCAGAAGAAGAAACAAATCTGTCTTGGAAGAAGCGCAGCCCGAGTGCTCGTTGTAAGTGAGGACGGTGAGACTTTGTCTCGAGTACGTTGAAGAGATCAGTCCTTGGAGAAACATATCATACTTGGTAAGGTAGCACATCAGAAAAGCAAAAGACAAGAAAGACCTGCCTTGAGCTAAGGAAAGCACAAGATGGGGCAGTGTTTTGTTCCTTTGCTCATGGAATTAAGATGAGTCGACCAACTCAATGGCATCTAAGAACAGCAAGCAAAAATGCTAGGACTTACATCAGATTTGGAGATACTGCTAATGACGTGTATTGACGACCAAACCCAAAAGCGAATCCCTCTCAGGACACTGACAATCACAGCAAAGGCATGGGGATTCTTTGAGGTGCTTCAAGAAAAAGTGGAACTAGGCTATGCTCTTGTGCGTCTACAAAATGCAGAAACATCTGTTTTATTTCACAGAACATCTTTTTTTTTTTTTTTTTTTTTTTTGTGGGCATCACTGCTCTCCGGTGGTGGGAGTAGGAGGCCCAGCCCCACTGCTGGAATTGAACCTCCGTCCCAGTGGGCCGCAGTCCCGCGCACAACCACTACGCCACCGGGGCTCAGCCCATTCACAGAACATCTTATGGACATTAAAAAGTGCTCTGATTACGGTAGAGTGGTGGGCGAAGCACTGGATGCGAATCCAGAGATGAGCGATTCAAATCCACCAGCCACTCGTGAGAGAAGGACTAGGCAGCCTGATTCCATCATGACATCGCTTGTGGCTAGGTGTCATGGAGTCAGTTCTGACCCAGGGATACCTTCTCCACCACAGAACGGTCAGGCATCACCTCACAGGGTCTCTTGTGCTTGAGCCCATTGTGAAGCCATGGTTTCAATCCATATTGATTTATAACTTCAGGAAACGACTTGGAGCAGTCTTCTTCTGTCCCATAGGGTCATCACACATTGTAAAGGACCCAACAGCTGTGAGTGTGGCTTGGTCATCGTGGTTGTCAGGTGAAACACGTAATTGTACATCTATAGCAAATAATTTTCTCTTGCCAATAAATCTCATATGACTGGAATTGAAATCTGTTTCACAGCCATGCTATTTGGTGGGCAGCACACTTGATTAGAAATGAAGACTCCAGTTATCCTCAAGGGTCAGCCCTTCACTAGCTGTCAGACCATGATCAACCATCTATCCATGCCTCATTTTATTAGTTGGTGAGGTGAGAATCAGGTCCAATGATCTTGGGACCTATCTCTAGCATGGCGGTTCGGTGATATGATTTTGGCCACAAATTTCATTAGTTGGATTGTCAACAACAAAGAGAGAATATTTTAGTGTTAGAAATTATTTCTACCCTTCTCATGCTGGAAAAAATTTTGGTAACATATGAATTGGGTTATGGTATGTCTAAGACCCTAACTTTTTCCCTGAGGGCTCTTCCTTTCTTTTTGGCCAGGGTGCCTCTTTGGACTTGCTTCATTACCAGCTCCTTTCTTCAAAAGAAACTCCTACCGCCTCTTTCTCCTCTAGACCTTCTCCTACAACCTTCATGTGATGCCTCCCCCAGAATCTCCCATTCTCTCGGTAATACAACTGTCTCTTGCTGCACTGACTCCTTCCCCTTACCAGATCCAACATATGGGCTTAGTTCTCCTTGCATTGACAGGGACAAGTAAACAATCTCACTCATGCCTTTGAGACTCTGTGGTCCCCAAATCATTCCCATCCCATTTTTCCTCTTTGCCATCCCATCTATGTATGCAAGTCTTTTTGCCCTTTTCTCCCTTCTGGAATTGCCTTCTTGAAGATAACCAGGATATCCTGAGCTCTAAATCCATAGCTTTTCCTCCATCCTTCTCTTGCCATTTCGGCAATATCTGTCACTGCCACCCCTACCACTTAGAAACACATTGATTTTGTTTCACTGCACAGCCCTACCCTATCTTCTGCATTTTGCCTTCATCTTTCATATGTGGAGAAGGGTTTTCTGAGGTTCTGACTTTGGCTCCATTTTCTATTCTTTCTCAGAGCTCACCTACTACCATGGCATTTCTAAATGCCCTTTGTACACCCCCACCTGGATATTCCATTGTCTCCTCACTCATCCCATTAAAAGGGAACTCAGCATCCTTGGACATCAGCAGGTTTTCCACCCAATTTTCCCAGTGCTGTCAGTTTTCCATCACTCTGTTACCTCAGTTTGAAATCTGTTCCACGTTCTTCTTTCTCCTTCAGCTCATTCCTCTTTCCTCCTCCTCAAGACTAGTCACCTCGTTCATAACGTTTCTCAAATTGCTTTCCTCCCTGTTTCCACTGCCACTACCCTGCTTTGAACCTCATTAGAATGCAAACACATTGCCATCGACTTGGTTCTGAGTACTAACATTCTCCCGGGCATGATAGAACTGTCCGTATGGGTTTCTGAGACTGTAACAGGAGCAGAAAACCTCATTTTCTCCCGTGGAGAACCTGGTGGTTTCCAACTGCTGACTTGCAAAATCGAAAACAATCTGGGTCGATTTGCAGTTTCTTGAATCTCCAACCCATTGTGTGTTCATCGAGGTGAATAATCTTCTTAAGGCATCACTTTGCATGATCCACTGTGTTCTTCTGTTCCTTGGATTCTTCCTCCATAGACAAATATTATGAGTTTCTCAGACAAACTCCTCAAACTCTCAGGCTACCATCAATGGTATCCACACTTGGGCCCTTAGACAGGCTAATATTACTTTCCATTTATAAGCGAGTCTCCTTAGGCAAAGTGTTGGGATGCTGTCTGACTTTTGGATGGTTCCGAGGCCGCCCTGCCTCAGTCCTATGCTACTCTTTATGGAAGTAGAAAACCTCCTCCTTCTTCCGCGGAGCAGCCGGTGGTTTCAAACTGCTCACCTCGTGATTAGCAGCCCCCACGTGTAACTCACGGTGCCATCAAAGCAAAGTATGTTAAGAAAATGGAATCCACCATTGTGCAAGGACCCAACATACAGGTGAAAGAACAAGACTGGAGGATGAGGATTCCATAGGGGATCTGCTCAGCTTAGGCTCTGTCCCCCAACCCTACCTGGCTGCCCGACCCAGCGTATGCCAATGACCACTGCATTGCCTCCAGCTCTGATTCATGGAAACGCACCTGTACCAGAGTAGCGCTGTGCTCCACAGTGGCTGCTTTTTCAGCAGTTGATCATCGCCAGGCTTTTCTTCTGAGATGCCTTCGGGTGGAGTCAGACCTCCCAGCTTTTAAGTGGTTTCACCAAGGCTCTTGGCAAGAAAGTGTCTGGTAAGTTTGCTAAAGGAATCAACCATGACCTCTTCACACCTCAAATCATCTCATAGCTAGATGGTATCTGCTTCTGGATGCAGGGCCCCCTGTCTGGTTCCTCATAACTAAATGCTGAAACAAGGCTCAGACTCTGCATCTATGAAATGGGAATGATACCGCCTCTGATTTCCTTAGGGCAGCTGTTCGCAACCTGTGGGTGCAGATGCCCGTGGGGGTGTGGAATGGCCCTTTCACAGGGGTTTCCCAATTCATGACAGCAACAAAATTGCAGTTATGAAGTGGCAACGAAGATAGTTTTATGGTTGGGGGTCACCACGACATGAGAAACTCTATTAAAGGGTCATGGCATTAAGGAGGTTGAGAATCACTGCCTTAGGGGGACGTGAGGATAACATTTGCTTACTCAGTAGGCATGTACTGGAGATTGGTGGCCTAGTGAACCACCCATTGGACTGCTAACTGCAAGGCCACAGTTTTAACCTACCAGCTGCTTCTGGGGGACAAAAGGGAGACTCCCTCCTCCTATAAAGATGAAGAGTCTCAGACACCCACCGGGCCAGTTCGCCTCTGTCAATTGGGTCACTGTGGATCGGAATCGACTATGGTTCTGAATTTCTTTTGAGAGAATAGGAGAGATACTGGGGGTTTACAAAATATTCATGAACACCGCTCGGGAATTCATAAAGATCAATGTGTTACAGCTTTCCTTGAGTCCCTTAGCATAGTTGGGCAAATACATACATCTCCCAACATCCCAGGAGGACCTAGGGCTCCCACGTACGGCTGATGCTCCACAGCACAAGGCTTAGGTGGGGTGGGCCTGTTCCTCGTGCATGCACACATGTGCACACAGCCTGGCCCTGCCCCTCCCATCTTAGAGTTGCCCCTCCCCTTCTTTAAGGGACCCCCCCCATCAAAGACTACCTGTTCTCTTCCCAGGTCCCATTCCCTCAGGGCCCAGCTCCTAGGAACATGGAAATGAGTAATAATGGGTGCTAATTCAATATGTTACCTCTTCTAGGTGACATATTTACATTTTAATAGACAATTCAGAGACAGGTATTTTGAGCCATGTGACAGGCAGGCAGGGGACACATCTTGGGTGAGGGAGGCTTGGGAGCCTCAAGTGTCAGTTTGTGGGCACCGACTGGTTCCCTTTCACCTCACCGGGATGGTGCTCCTCAGAGGCCCGAGCCACCCCTTTTTGTGAACCAAACACTAAGGAGGGTTGGAGTCCTGGTGCAATGATGGATGAGACATCTGTTCCACGATGGGCTATTACCAACAATTCATTACTGCAAAATGGACTTACCCTCATTAGCCCAGGAGCTCCGGGTTTAATGTGGCATTCTGCAATCTCACAGCTTCTGCCGCACACATTGAAGGCGTGCGTCACATTTTATGGAGCTGGGGAAACCTGAACTTCAGAAAACAATGGAGATTGAGCATGCCTCTTGAATTAGTTGACATATTTACTCTTCATGAATAAACCTGTTTTGCAGACAAACACTGTAGCGCACCGCTTCATTATTAGAAATTAGTCCGCTCCACTGCTCCGCCCAAGGGCACAGTTCTCCTTGGGGGACCGTTTTAGCCATTATCATCCGGAGCTTGCAGCAGGTGAATGGATTTTTGAAGTTCAAGTTCGAGTTTGGGATGTTTCTCCTGGGAGAGGAGCTGCTTTTGTGGACCTGAGAGAACCTAGCACATTCTGCCTTGCACCATTTGGGTAAAGTTCTCCCCACCACTCTTCATTTGTAAGGCTTTTTAGAAGCACCCCTGGCAGCATAGTGAGCAAACAGCATGCCAGACTAGCAGTTCAAAGTCACTGGTCTCTCAATGACAGAAACACAAGATTTTCTCATTTCTATCTTTTTTTATTATTCATATTTTGGGTAGTATACATGGTATTTTAAAATCCTTTTACGGGGGACTCTTTCAGCTCTTAGAACAATCCATACATCAATTGTGCCAATCATATTTGTGCATACATTGCCTTCATCATTTTCAAAGTATTTTCCTTCTACCAGCATCCCTGGTATCAGCGCCTCTTTTTTCCTTTCTTCTCCTACTTTCCAACCCTCGTGAATCCTTGATAAACTATAAATTAATTGTTATTAATTTTGTATCTTATACCAGTTGCTGTTTCCCTTCACCCATGATTCTGTTGTTTGTACTTTTTGGGATAGTATGTTATACTCTGATAATTGAGATCAGTTTCACCTTTCTCCCACCTTCCTGTTACCCTCATGGTATTACTACTGCCGTTGCTGTTCCTAAGGGGTATATCTGTCCTGGATTCCATGTATTGAGAGATCTTTTCTGCACTTGTGCAGATGTTTGGGTCTAGCCGGATTTGTATGGTAAACTTGGGGTCATGATAGTTGAGGGGGGCTGGGTAAAGCATTAAAGAACTAGAGTAGTGTTGTGTGTTGCTGCACCCTGGCTGACTCATCCCTTCCTCATGATCCTCCCGTGAGGGTATATCCATTTGTCTGCAGGTAGGCTTTGGGTCCACACTCAGACCCACCTTGTTTGCATTGGTCTGATTGTTTGGGTTCTTCAGATCCCATCGCCAACACCTTGGGCACACAGGTGGGCTTTCATGTGGGCTTTGTTGTTTCCTTGCTAGACCCACACTTGTTTCTCTTCAAGCCTGTAAGACCCCAGACACTATACCTGGTAATAGCCAAGTGGCATCAGCTGTCTTCACCACATTTGCTAATGCATCTATTTTGTCTTCACTGATCCTGTCAGCATGCCAGGTTATTAGAACAAAAAGTTCTTGTGTTGAGGGAGGACTTGAATAGAGGCCCGATCTGTGTCTGTTACCTTAATATTTAACATATAAATATATGTGCATAGACCTATATTCCAATCCTTATATATTAATATATTTACATGTATACATAGCTATGTTTTTACCTCTATAAATGTCTTTTGTTTCCTACCTCTTACCTCTATTTCTTTTACTTTCCTCCTGTCCCACTAACATGTTTGACCTTCATTCAGCTCTCTGTACTGCCTCTTGGCTACACTGCACTGGACCAAACCCCACCAGCCATTCTATGTCCTCATCTTCAAATTTTGGGTCTCTTGTTGTTTCCTTGTCCCTTAGCTTGTTGGCTCCCTCCCTGCCTTTCTCCTCCTTCAGACTGTTTCTTCTGCCCATCTTATATAAAAGGACATATAAAAGAGAGGGGAGAAAGAAGAAGAAGAAGAAGAAGAAGAAGAGAAAGAAAGAAAGAAGCCTATAAATAGTTCCAGACCTGTCTGCTGACCCTTATGAAAGTTTTCTGATCAGGTCTGGTGAGTTGCCAAGCATTGTTGCTTTGTTCTTTTTGTTGTTGCTCTGTTTCACTCCCTTTGTATTTCACCCCAGTGTAGGTCAGACTAGGCACAATACCCCCACAGTGTGTCCAGTGCTGTCCCCAGAGCACTATGGGTCAGTGAGGGCATGTTGTGTCTCATGGTAAGGACGGTCCTACAGTCCTCTCTGCCTTGACTTCTCTGAGCAGCAGCATCATCCTCAGGGTTTGGTGGGTCAGGATGTGGTCCACTCTCTCTCATTCCCTCTTAGTTTGTTCCCATGTGGTCTAGGAAGACCAGTCGCTCTCCCTGGACTGTGTCTGCACTGCTGTTCTCTGTAGTACATTCTTCTGGGGAGGGTGGGAGGGTGACATCACTGGGATTGGGACTGGCCCCACAACTTTCTACTTTCTTCAAGAGTTACAGTTTCAGAAACCCACAGGAAGAGTTCTGCTCTGGGCTGCCATGGAGCTGATACAGACTTAATGGCAGCCAGTTTGAAGGCTTTCCAAAAACACCATGTCCAACTTTGGGGAGGAGCGAGTAATCCAGGATGGATAATTGGTTCAAATAATGCGAGACAAGCACCTTGTCCATTCCTGCTGTTGATGTGTAAGCACCCTGACTGGACTTAGTTTATTCTTGGGAAATTACACCGTCACTTGTCACTCCCCCACGAAATGATAGTTCTCCTTCCGGGCATGTTTTTCTTCAATAGCTAAGGAATCTCTAAGGTCCCTTCCAGCTAGAAAATTCTATGTTTCTATGTACCAAACTACCACTCAGAAATTGGAGGATTCTTGAACACTGTGCTCCAAATTCCAGGTGTCCTGCTTCATTGGCGCCAGTGATGGTGGATTCCAGAGTAACAAAGCACGCCATTCCTTTACCTCTCCCCGTAGGAGCTGAACAAGATATTTCTTCTTCCTCTCATGACAACAGTGACACAAAATAGTGGCTAACTAAAAGGTGGGAAGCTTGAATGCACCCAGAACCTCAAAACAAACCCACTGCCATCAGTTGATTCTAACTCATAGGGAGCCTTTAAAGGGCTTCCAAGACTGTAAATCTCTATAGGAGCAGAGAGCCTCATATTTCTCCCCCAAAGTGGCTGGTGAGTTTAAACTTCTGGACTTGTTCTCAGCAGTCCAACCCTCATCCAAAGGCTCTTCTCCTGTAGCCCTCCGAAGACTGAGGCTGGAAGAGGTACCAATCACAATGAATGGCATATAACCACACACACCCCCCACCTCCAGAGGAAGACCAATTGAAACCAGAAGGGAAAGGAGACAGCAGTCAGTGTGAGATATGAAAATAAGAAGAGGTTATACTCTATCAAGGGGCCAGGAGGGTGGGGGTGGTGGTGGAGAAGGAAATTAAGAGCTGTTCCCAAGGGCTCAATAGAAAGTGAATGTCTGGAAAAGAGCGATGGCAATACATGTACAAATAGTATGATACAATTGGTGCATGGGCTGTAACAAGCTTTGTAAGCGCCTCCAATAAAATGATCTTTAAAAAAAATCTCCATCCCTGCAGATTGTCCACCTGATTTTAGGGGAATGCAAGGATGCCTCGCTTAACATCTTGTGAAGTGCCTTTTCCGGAAGGCAGCCCCCCTCACCAGCTTTGCACTCAGTACTCCTCATTAGCAACCGCTGTCATTGAACGGGGCCTGCTTCCCCTGGCAGGCGTACAGAATGCACTTGGGTGTCTAGGGCCCCAGTACGTAGTAGCCCCTGTGGATTTTAGAAGCTGGTGAGCAGATGTAAGAGATTACAAACTGAAGTGGGGTCTGGCATGTTTCACCGAGGGGTCGTCTAGCTCTCATCTTGAGTTGGTTCTGACTTACTGACACCGCCAGGCACCACCCTAAGGAAACACGCCCAGCCCTGAGCCATCTTCGTGGCTCAGTCTGCCTGAGACCACTGCTTCGGCCACTGAAAAGGGGGGCCTTTCTCCTTTCATAAACAGTTTCCAAAACTCTCAGGGACAAGCTTTTGTTGCTGCTCTTGTGGTCACAGAGCCCTGCTGGTGTAATGGGTTAGGCATTGGGCTGTTAACCAGAAGATAAGCACTTCGAAACCACCGCTCCTCGGGGGTAAGCTGGGCTCTCTGCTCCTTTAAAGACTTCCAGTCTCTGGAACCCACAGGCGCAATTCTACTCAGTCGTGGTGGGTCCTAATGAGTCAGAAAAACTCGTGGCAATGAGTTGGGTTTGGCTGTGGCCATTGTGTCCGTTCATCTCTTTGGGGGTTCTTTTGTTTGCATCTAGAACACTCTGTTGCCATCCTGAGATGGCCAGGCCTTCTGTGCTGGTCTGCCTGACTCTGGAAGTTGCATGGATGCCCATGTGCTGCAGGGGATCCTGCAGGGGACTGAAGCACCAGGGACAGAGGCCCCAGCACCACAGCCACATGCAAGCCTCCAGGATGCCCGACAGACAGGCAAGTGGTGGCTGTTTTAAAAAAGAACCCGAAGAAACAGTCCGGGTGATAATTAGTAGTAGTTGGTCCTCGAAACTCGAAGGCAGGGGAGAACCTGTTCCTAAGAACCGTGTTTGTCAAAATCATTCGCTGTGAGCCCATTGTCTGTCAGTGTCAGGCTCTTATCAGGTGACTGGACCCAGAATCTGCGATAACAATGACCCAATTGCCTGGAGGAGTTGTGTAAGAAGGAGCCTTGGTGGCACAATGGGTAAGTGCTCTGCTCCTTGCTGATAGGTCGACTTTTTGAAGTCACCAGCTTCAACAAGGGAGAAACACGTATCAGCCTGTAGATTTCAACCTAGCAGACCCTATCAGGGGTTCTACCCTGTGCTGGAGGACCTTGAGTGTCAAAATTGACTGACTGGCACATAGCAACAACCACAGCCGCCGCCGCTGTGTGAAGCTGTTTGGACAGTTCACACACACGTGGCTGTACAGTGGGTAGAGGCTGACTCTGGGTGGGATGGTGTTCAGTCAGCATCAGGGCCCCGCAGCAGCTTCCTGGTGTCCTCTCCCACTGCTGTATCACCAACAATTGGCACCCAAGTTCTTTCTGAAGCCTGCAGAGGAGAGAGGGAGTGCACGTCTGCCAGCCTTCCCGTGTCTCCTCTCTGAGGGGCTCTCAACATTTGTTCTTACTTTGTCCGGGTCATGAGGTATGGTGTTAAGGGGGATGGGAAGAGCTAGCGCCTTCCAAAGCCTGACTGGGGTCATCGCTTAGGGGTCCTAGGAAGCAGCCCCAGGAAGACAGTCCCCCTCGTGACAATGTTTCCCTGACGAGGGCAGGCCCAGGGGAGCAAGAGCGAGTGAAGGCAATAGAGAAAACAGGAGTGAATCGAGCACCTGACCCTTGCCGGATTCAAAGCACCAGCAGTTGTTCAGCCTTGTTTGCCCGCCACCAAAGAAGCTGCTTGAGTTACTCCATCTCGGGGAAGATTACCAAGGAGAAGGGGACAGAAAAGGGATGCTTTCCTCCCACACGACCCCCTTCCAGGAGCCCCTTGTTAGCTTACGTGGCCGCTAACTTCAAGGTTGGAGGTTTGAGTTTATCCAGAGGTATCTTGGAAGAGAGGCCTGGTGGTCTCCTTCCAAGGGAGGGCAGCTATTGAAAATCCTGTGGAACACGGTTCTGTTCTGACATCTGTGGGCTGGAGTTGATTCCATGGCAACCTGTTCGGTTTGGTTAGAGTCCCTTCTTCATTAGCTTCTTCCCAATGGGAGGTAGTTCATTTGCATAACCTCGTTCCTTGGGGTCTACTGCAGAGGCCAGATCATCCCATTCTCCACGGTATGAACTTCATTTGAGTTTGCAAAGAGGGCTGGGCAGTGCTTGATGGGGTCCACACAGAATTGATGGATGCAGCAATGGCTGGCGTGGGACAGGTGACCCAGGACCTTGGAATAGGGAGGCGTGGGGGGAAGGGGAACTGTGATGGTGCATGGAAGGTTACCTGCACAATTCATGATGGCATCACTCTCCTCACACTCACCTGCAGGGTCCATCCAAGAAGATGAAGCCTGGAGCATGGAGAACAGATGGTTTCCCTTTCTCCCTTAGGGGGAAATTCAGATGCAGGTGTTTGACCAAGGTGATGACCAACCACTGTCTCTGCAAATAGGTAAGTGAAAGAAGCTAAGTTTCCACTTCTGCCATCAGTTTGACAGTATTTTGATGTCCATGACCTTTCCTCCCTCCGCACTTGGCTTCCATTACTCATTCTGAGCTTTTTCACCTACAGTCACATAGTCTCAGTTGCTCGCTGACATGTGGATCCAGCCTTCTCTACTTGGATGTTGTGTTAGTTCAGATAGACTAGAGAAATAAAATTCATAGACATGCATACACTTATAAGGGAAAGGTTTATATACAAGAGCAACTGTACATCAAGAGAACATCTCAGCCTTGTCCAGTTCAAAGTCAGAAGTCTGATATTAGTCCATATGTCTGATACCAATACATAAATCCTCTTCAGACTCACAAAGCACATCCAGCAACACCCGGACAATCACAGGCCAGTGGGTACAGAGTCTTGTGTATCCAGTAGTGGTAGAAACATCTTAGCACTGGCAGATACCTCTCTGTGGCTTCTCAAGCATCTCAGCTCTGGTAGGAATATCTATGTGGCTTTTCTGGTTTCAGAGGTCTGGTTCCATCAGGAACCCATATGGCTTCTCCTCTGGGATGTTTCACAGGGAGTCAGTCTTGTATCTTGTCAGTCCAAGGGACTGAGTCCTAAGTCTTTCACCTCCAGTCGGGAAATATGGCCAGATTTTCTAGAATTCTCAGGAGAAAGCTGTGCCCACACAGAGGTCTCATTGATTACCTCCAGATTGACAGGCTACACTCCACCCCTCCACTCCCAATCCTGAAATTGACACCAGATAGTAACTGACCCTTGCCGGATTCAAAGCACCAGCAGTTGTTCAGCCTTGTTTGCCCGCCACCAAAGAAGCTGCTTGAGTTACTCCATCTCGGGGAAGATTACCAAGGAGAAGGGGACAGAAAAGGGATGCTTTCCTCCCACACGACCCCCTTCCAGGAGCCCCTTGTTAGCTTACGTGGCTGCTAACTTCAAGGTTGGAGGTTTGAGTTTATCTAGAGGTATCTTGGAAGAGAGGCCTGGTGGTCTCCTTCCAAGGGAGGGCAGCTATTGAAAATCACAGATTTTCACAGCTAGAAAATCATAGCTATTGAAAACCACAGATGTGCTTATAAATGTCTTGGGGGATAATGTGAAAATGCATGTTCTGATTCATTGGTCTCAGGGTGGAGCCTGGAATTCTATATTTTTCATGCAGGTCCATGGGTTCATGGAGTGGTGAAGAACCTGATTTCACGGATCCACAATTTCCATGCCCTTCCTGAACTTTAATAGCTTCTTAGGGTTGTGGACAGTGTGCTGCTGTTCCTATTGAGTACCTGGGACTCCTGGTTCCAGACAGTCCTCCTTGCCCTCACTGTAAGCAACCCCTTGAGCTCTCTCTGACCAGCAGGGTTCTTAATACAACAGAATAGAAATTCTTTCCCTGACCTGTCGGTCTGCTGGCGTGAAGACTAGCAAGTGATTAAGGGCCAGCGGAACCCTTACTGTGTCCCTGAAAACAGAGTTTCCTCCCAGACAATCAGCCCTCCAGGCTGTAGACTGAACACACACAGTTCTTTGATGGCTTAGAGTGGCATGCTGAGAGGAAGTAATATGATAGCCATTCCTTGATTCCCACACTACATATAATAGCTCTATGGGACCTTGGTACATATACGATGTTGTGTGTCATTGTGTCATTTCAAATTCATATCAACCTACAGAACAGAGTAGAACTGACCAATAGAGGTTCCTAGGCTATCATTTTTATGGGAATAGATTGCTGGGTCTTTCTCACAGAGGGGTTTGTGGGTTTGAAGCGCTAACCTTTAGGTTAGCAGGTACACGCTTGACCACCTAAACTACTATATGCTATTGGGTTAGTGCATATCCTACATACCCAGGATCGCATCTTAATCTTTCAGGATGACCTCATAAAGGTACTGAACTTTAAAAAATCCGTTAGGCCATATTTCCTTCCCTGCTTCCCCTCAGGCAGGTTTCTTCTGGATGGAGGGACCATGGTAAGACCTTTGAGTCCCACAGTCATGAACCCATTGTGCCTCTCCCTGGCTGAGGCCAAAGGTGTCCCTAGAAGCCAGTGTGGTGACATGGTGGTGATTAGATAGAGTCTATTGAAAGGTGGTCACTGTGGGGACAACTGGGGTGGAGAGGGGCGAAGCACAGAGAAGACAGGTGAAGCTGAGAGGACCTGGGAAGGTGGGTAAGAAAGGCAGGATACAGACAGAGGATGTGCAGTCTGGATCAGAAAGCAAGCTGGAAACTGCTGAAAACATAGGGAAGAGGAGGCAATGAACACTGTAGCCTTGACTTGGGAGGAGGAAGACCCTGATTCAGAGAGCTCAGGGGCTTTCAGGAAGAGCGTCATAAACACCTCGTCTTGAGGTCGTGCAAGCATGAGTTCAAGGGAGAGGAAGGTGAAAGTCTTCCAGGTAGCCAACACCAGTGCAGAGAAGGATCCAGAGAGAGAAGCACATGAAGTTTATTCAAGAGCCAGGAAAAAAGACCAGACAGCAGAAGATTAATTGAGAAAGGTAATAATGATGATTGCTATTTTGTCGTTAAGTGCCATCAAGATTGCTCGCACTCAGAGCAGCCGAATGATCACCACCTGGTCCTGTGATTTCCTCACGGTTGTTCTAGGCTTGAGTTCATTCTGCAGCCGCTGTGTCAGTCCGCCTGGTTGAGCGTCTTCCTCTGTATCGCTGCCCCTCTATTTTACCAAGCGTGCTGGCCTTCTCCGGGGGACTGTGTCTCCCGACAATATGTCCGAAGTCTGTGAGGCAGTGTCTCCTCGTCCTTGCTTCGAAGGAGCGTCCTGGGAAAGATGTGTTTGTTCCTTTGGCAGTCCGTGGTGCTTTCAATATTATATTAGCAGTCATCGGCAACCTTCACTGAGTACCGTTTGGAACACTTGTTTATTACCTTATTAAATTCTCCACAAAACCCCCTCATTAGGGCAAGGGCAGGTTGGAGTCATATTTGAGGAGAGCCCAAACGTCCTCCCAGCCCTGAGTGATGCAGCGGGTTCACATCGGGCTGTTAACAGCAAGGTCTGCAGTTTGCTTTGGGGGCGCACCTGCTGCTCTGAAGGAGAGAGATGGCGCTTTCTTCTCTTGAAAATCCACAGGGGCAGCTGTACCCTGTCCTAGAAGATTGATCTGCGTCCGAATCCACGTGATAACACTGAGGGCTTAGGAGAATGCACTTTGGGCATCTTATCAGGAGAGACTCGTCCTTGGGAAAGGGTTAAGAAGACCCTCGATGAGAGGCATCGGCACAGCGGCGACCGCAGTGGGCTCAAACACAGCAACCGTCGTGCGGATGGCACAGCACGGGGTGAGAGTTGACTCTCTCCGACCCAGGGTCACGGTGGGTCAGAATCGACTAGATGGCACCCGGCTACGACATCAGAAGGGCCAGCCAATGAGCTGGGCCTACTTGAAGTTGGACTAGATGTGAACCCTATGAGAACAGCTCACCCCACGCTCTTAGTTTCTCCTACAGAGCCTGGCACGGCGAGCGCGTCCACAAGAGCCATCTTTACTAAAGCCCTTGCTACGTTCCAGGAACTGTTCGATGCGCTTTACACAGAGGAACTTACTTTAGTCTCACTCGGTTCTCTGAGCACTCATTTCAGCCCCGTTTTACACTTGAGGACATCGAGGCAAAGGGAAGTTAAAGGACTCTTCGGCGTTGGGCCCAGGTACTTTGGTGTTAGAGTCCACAGATTCAATTGCTATGCTATAGTGCCTCTCAAAAACCATTTGGGGACTGGAATGGCCGTGAAGTAGTGGTGAAGGCTTCCAGGTAGGTAGCTGATTTAGGAGGGAAAGGTGGGCATGTTTCACTGGGGCAGACACAGCTCCCTATCCCTGCCTTTTCCTGGAGCAGGCTCCATGGGCCTCCATATCCACAGACACACCACTCTGCACCTCGGTAGGTGGTTTGTGTGTGTATGTTTTCTCTCTTTCCCCCCACAGTGTATTTACCTTCAAGATTGAGATAAACATCCATTTGCTTTAACACACGTGAAAATACCTTAGCAACTTCCTGCAGCTCTGGCCTGTTGCTAAGCAGTGACCCTACTGCTACCATGGCAACCCCATCTGAGACTCCAGCATGCTGCTAGTACCCACCTCTTGTTCCTGCCAGGACTCTGAGAAGCAGCATTAGCCTGGCTTCAGGCGCTCCTTCTTTCTCAGGGGCAGCCCTGATCGCTTGCTGTCAGCACTACCATATAGCCCTGCTTCCGCTGCGATGCGCTGTCCTGCCCGGGGAGGGGAGCTCTCCTAGGCTCCACTCACAAGCTCTCTGGTCTTATCTCTGCCATGTCTAGGGGGGCTATCTTTCATCTCCAGTCCTGACAAAGGGCCATTTTCGGAGGCTTTGTGCAGCCCTTTGTGGAGCTGTGACACACCTCAGCAGGTGGCCAGGTAAGGAGAGTGTGGCAGTCTGGATCCCAGCAGCAGAGAGAATCCGACTGAGAGGCTCAAGAAACTTTCTTGACAGGGCCACTTCTAGACATGTGGACACAAGGCAAGGGTTGGTGGTTTTCTCCAAAGTAATAACTGTCAGGGTCCCCGGTGGCCAAATGGGCAGTGTGTTGGGCTGCTAACCACAACGTCAGCAGTTTGAATCCACCAGGTACCCTTTGGGAGGAAGATGAAGCTTCCTGCTCCCGGCCAGACATACAGCCTGGGAACCCCCCAGAGGGTTATTCTCCTCTGTCTATAGTGTTTCCATGAGTCAGAATCCACTCGATGGCGTGAATGGAGCAAGGGTGAGGAAGGGGTTCACACCTTGCACGATTGAAGGGGTAAAAGGAGGAACTAGTTTGAAGAGAACGATTTTCTAGCTCTGGAACTACAGAGGGGAGCCCTCAGGGAGGGTCGTCCAGGGGAGAGCCCCCAGTCAAAGTGGTTGTCAGGGTAGGATAGAGGTGCTGTCCTGAGAGGGAAGGAGTGGGGAGAAAGAACTTTTTGGAACTGTCCTCCTCATTTTGTCCTTAGATTCTCCCACCCAGATGGTGCATTGGAATTGTCCGAAGAGCTTAGAAAGAAGCAAAGAAGCAAACCAACAATTGGGCCTGAGCCCAAACACTTAGAGCTCCCGAGGCTTTTGGTAAGAGAATGGTGCCACTCTGGTGCTTAGCTCCCCAGGTGATCCCAACACGCAACCGGCATTGGAAACCATCAAGCTGTCCCCAATAAGCCCTTATGGCATCGTGGTGAAGAGGAAGATGGGCGGTCCTCACCCACCTGGCCCTCCAAGAGAGACAGATGTGGCCGACTGCTTCAGTAACAGTCTGCAGCGTTGGGAACTCCCACCTTCCCTATAAGCTTGCTAGGAGGCCACAGTGGGCTTGGGTATGGCCGCCCTGGGTGGTGCAAGCAGATGGTGAAGTGCTCAACTGCTAACTGAAAGATGGGGGTTCAAACCCACCCAGGAGGACTTCTGGAGAGAGGTCTGGCAAGCTGCTTTGGAAAGGTCACAGCCTTGAAGTGTGGTTCTACTCTGTAAACAGGTGGTCCCAGCGTCAACAAGAAGCCAGCTGGCTTTGTTGGGTTTGTAATATAGCCCCACCCGTGATGAGACAGAGGTTCAGGAGTTGAAGCGACTGGATACAGGGTGGGATGGCATTACATGTTGCCAGGCGGCCTGGCTGGGGCTCGGGGCAGTGTGCTGACTCCAGCCCTCAAAGCCAGGGAGGTGATTTTTTGTTGCTCGGGACAGAGATTCAGCTGGGCCCGAGTCTCATTTGCAACTTGACCAGCAGGGAGACTCTCCCTGCAGAGTGCACCACCCCTGGGCCACCGAATGAGGGCTTCGGCTTTATCTTGTCAAAGCCAGGGCTCTGTTGCTAAGCAACCGGATGGCCTAAGGCGGCTGGGCTGCTCTGGGATGGTGCTTTGCATGTTAAGGTTCCTGAGGTGGTTTCGGGAGACCATTGTCAGAGTTCTAAGGAGCAGGACGGCAGCTACGTGTGTGTGAGTGGGGGCGTTCCCCATCTGTACCATACCCTGATGGACTTTACACCATGGGACAAAGATTCTGCTGCCTCTCAGCGTTGATGTCAGGAGAGGAAACACAGCTGTCGCTTCCTTCCTGGTGGCCAGAGGAGGTAATTTTGACCTGGGCGAAGGGTTATTAAAGCCCGGGGCTTCTTACCATTCTCCTTTTTATATATAATTTCAGATTTACAGAAAAGTTAAAAGAATATGAACACGATCGAGAACCAGCACATGCCTTTCATCCAGTTTCTCTTACATTTGATATTCACTCTGTTCATTTCATTGCTTGGAATCTCTCTCTTTATGCACGTCTTTTCTTCCTCGCGCTTTGACAATCATTCGGATAGCTCTTTACTCCCCAAGTATTTCAGTGCAGATTTCCCTCCCATAGAGGAGGTGTCCTCTCTGACTGAGCCACCAGGCAGTTACCAACGTCAGTTAAGCTTAATGTTAACACAGGCCTTTGTCTAATTCACTCTCTGCCTTTCAACTTTGTCCAGTGACTATTAGAGTCCTTCGGTGAGAAAGACCTTGATTCTTGGCTTCTCACGAGAAAGAAAGTCACGCTGAAACCTGGCTTGTGAATCAAGTGAGTTTTTATGGTAGAAGTTTCAGGTTTCACAGTTAATGGAACACAGGAGTAGACCCCACACATGGAAGGGAGAGATGAGAGAGAGAGAGAGAGAGAGAGAGAGAGAGAGAGAGAGAGAGAGAATGAGAGAGAGAATGAGCACGGCTGGCCAAGCCGAAAGCAGAGGAGCATCTGGAAAAAGAGGGCAGTGGTCTCTAGGTTCTAGCTTTGGGGGACCTGTGACTTGAAGATGTGGTCGAAGGTACTGGTTGATCCCATTGGCTGAATTAAGCCCACTTGCCCTAGAATGGGCCAATCCAGGTATACCGCCCACTTAGGTGGACTGCCCCCACCTCCACCTGGATTGGTGCGTGCCCCTTTAGCCTTTACCAGCTTCCAATTTCCTGTAGAGGACTCCTGGTTGAGGAGAGAAACCACTCTTTATCTTGCTACCTAACAGGGCTTGGTGATGACCATCAGAGATCGCCCCTCTGTCCATTGTAGGAGCCCACCTCAGGTACTATCATACCTATTCAATCATCTCTTGACTCTCCAACCGTGGTCTGTAAGTTTTTGAGATGAAGAGCCAATCCTGTCTCTCACAGCAGTTTTAAAATTACTTAAGAGTCATACGTATATTTTTACAAGCAAAATGAAAGCATCATTCTCTGAATAATAACCTTTAAAAATTTCCAATTTGACTTCAGAGCCACAGGTACATGCCACAAAAGCCACTCGTGGCTTGAGAGCCACAGTTTGCTGAACCCCTGCTCAAGAACATTTCTATAACCTTCCTTTTTCTTTTACAATGACATCGACATTTTACAAAAAGCTTCCCTCTCATGCCTTTCTTTAAAGATGGTTTCCCATGTTGTTTTCATCTTGTGTGTCTCACCACTGTAAAATGTTGATGTCATATCTATCTATAATCTATTTATCATCATCATCATCTATCTAATCTTGTGTGTCCTCACTGTTGGATTTGGGCTGTGGATTCTGTGCCAGAACAATGCTCCCATGATACTGTGTTCTCAGGGCATTGTGCCTGGGGTCACACAATGTCAACCTGCCCTTCTTCATTTTGACACAAGTGATCAAATTGTCCCATTTCTCCACAGCATGCTGCTGTTAGTTGCTCTCATGTCAACTAACCTGGTGGTGACTCCATGTACAACTGGACAAAATGCTGCCGTGTCAAGCATGGTTGTTGATCAGACCATTTTAATCAATAAAGTTTCAGTGGTTGGATTTTGGAAGTAGATCAATAAGCCTGTAATTATGTTTCCATTCCTCACAACTAATATGAAGTCTTTGGGGAAGCTTCAGAATCCCCCTTGAGACTTAGCTTCCCACTGATAATTCTTACTCTGATGGTTTCAAAATGATTTCCAAGCTCTGGGCTCTTTTCTGAAGACTGTGAGAGGTGTTTTCTGGCAAAGACTTTCTGTCTTGGGAGGTGAAAATGGTTGCTGAGAAAACCCTGGGCAGTTGCTGCGCAGAAGCTGTCCAACAAGCCTGTCCAGAAGTCTCATTCCCTTCTAAACAGGATACATTGTCCTGACCTGGGGGACCTCTGACCTAGAACTTCTGATTTAGTATCAGTGTTAGGCAGGGCTCTTTAGAGAAACAAAACCAGGACACTTATGATTTTTTATGTATATATCTATAGGTTTATATAGCAAGGAGGAATATAACAGCTAATGAACTGCAGCAGTACAGCGTTCAGTTCCATGGAACAGTTAATATACTGGGAGTCCTTCATGGGCTGCTGGGTCCGAGGTCAAGGAGGCACAGAGTGGAGTCCTGCTTGGGGCAAGGTAAGCAGTGTCTGCCCACAGGCAGCAGGCAGCAGGGTGGGTCATCAACAGTCAGGAGCTAGGGAGCTTAGTGAAACGGGCCTGGCTAGAATATTGAACATAAACAATGCAAGGAGACAGAATCCACTAGCCTCAAGATCAAGTGATTAATGCACTAGAAACTTGCTGAAGCAGTTCTTGAAGGAGCCTCCAGCTCTAGTGACAGGATGCACAGGTTGACCTGGCCCACAGGTAGTTATAGTTCACAGGATGAGGCAGAGAACTTGTCATAGCTGCAGCACACACACTCCAGCATGCTCAATCACCAGAGAGCAACGGGGGGAGGGGGGCTTGCAGAACCATTGACCTCTTTGCTCTTCAGTCACACTGTAACCTGATTAAGCCCTTGTGTTCCTACTGGCCAGGTGAGTGCAATAAACCTTCTATCACAGTATCTGTGCTATGGAGGTTTCCTGGCGGTCATTTCATCTTGTCATTAATGGCATCATCAAAGGATTTCTGGGTTCCCGGGGCAATTCATCCATTCATTTGTTCCTTCAATCAGTTGACAAGTGTTTCCGTGTCCCTAATGGCCAGCACTGTCCTAGGTGCTGGGAGAAAGTGGGGAGTAAGACAAGTAGAGTTGATCTGTCATTAGGATGCTTACATTCTATGTTGAGGAGAGTGTGCAGACAATGGGCAGTTTACTAAACTTTATGAAAGGGGAAAGCATGGCTTGACGTCTAAGCATGCCACAGCAGAAGTTAGCCTAATTTGGGAGCAGGGGAAGCAGAGTTCATGAAATTAACGGTGAGGTGGAAGTATCTTGGCAAACCATGGATGTGATCAGAGGAACAAGTGCAAACTCCCCAAGAGGGGAGAGGCGTGGGCCTGTGAGGATCTAGGGCAAGAGTGACACAGGATGAGATTGGAAAAATGGGAGGATCCAACTGTGGATGGCCCCTTGAGCCTTGCTAAGGGTTTTGGCTTTGAGCTGAAAAAGTCAAGGAAAGTCTCTGAAGGTTTTCAAACAGCAGAGTGATAAACTCCTCTGTTTGTGAATGGAGAAGCTCAGATTGACCACACTGTAGAACGTGAATCTGCAAGGATTGCAGGGGAAGGAGGGCAGAGTGGAAGAAGAGGTGTGAGGGAGTCCAGATGGAAAATTCTGAGACCTTATTGAATAGGAAGGCAGTAAATGGGACATAAGGAAGGCTTTTATAAATTTGCTTATTATAGTGAAATATGTATATAAAATGCCATGCTAACCATTCTTACGTGTACAGTTCAATGCTGTTAATTATACTCACCATGTTGTAAATCCATCACCATTGTATGTTTCCAAATTTTTCATCATCTTTGGTCTTTCATCATCATTTGTCTTTCTTCCACCATTGAATTTATTATTATTTTTCATTAACATTTTTTAAATTTTAAAGGAATAACACTTGATATAAAAGGATTCTCTAAAAGTTGCTCGAAGTTTTTTATTATTTGTTTTTTCCAGAAGTTTTATGGACATATAATTCACATATCATACAATTCAATAGTTCAGTCAAATCAAGAAAAGCTGTACAATCAACACCACAATCAGTTTTAAAACATTTCCATCATTCTTGTACTCACTGTTATTAGCTCCCCATCCCTCCCCCCACGGTCACCTGTCATATCACAAGGAACCATTAATTCAGTTTCGGACCCTGTAGATCTACCTACCCTGAATTTCATATAAGTAAAACATTACAAAAGGAAAAGCAACACAACAACAACAAAGGGAAGCATGAAAGCTTCAATTGAAAACAAAGCAAAAATAATAGAAATTAGAACAAATTTCAATACATCATAAGGGAGAATAAATGATAAGGTGCTAAATTTTAAGCTGCCTCTGTAGTAGCAATCCACTTTCCAATACATTCTGCACGATAGCAGATATATGCACATCCCTGATCCATGGTAAGAAGGGATTCACCATGGGCTTTATTCATGTTTTTCCTCTTTACTTTCTTAAAATTGAAACAGCTTTAAAATTTTTCAACAGGGAGATCACATGATAAGCTATTCCATTTTAACCCAACTGCATCTGCCCTAATCACCTTCAATGCTCAGTCTAATAAAAGGGCTATTTACCCCAGAGGCTTAATCCTACATATGGATTTTGGGCTCCCACTGTCATCCATAGCCTTCTGCAAACCAAGTTCTCACAATTTAAGTTCTGATACCATTTCCTTCTTTAGATTTGGATTCTGTTATTTACAATTCTTGCATCACAGAAGCTGGGAAGCTTCTTCCATCTGCACTAAGTCAATGTCTTCCTCAGATGGCTACTTGTTTAAAAAGAAGCCCATTAGACCCCAGCCACAATTCTTTCTGATTGCTGAGCACCATCTAGTTTCTTCTCCAAGTCTCTCTCTCTCTCTCTCTCTCTCTCTCTCACTTTGCTCTCCCCCTCTTTCCTCTCCTCTCCTCTTTTCTTTACTTCTTCCTCTAGCTTTCTCCCCCCCCTACCCTGGTTTCTCAGTTCTCAATAGGGATCATGGTTGCTGTATGAAAGTTAAATTCTTAAGGCCCAAAGTGACCCTGTTCAGACACTAAACGTGGTATTAGACAGTTTGAGTTCTCAACTTAGTTAGGAAGCACCTACAGGGTCCCTAGTGTCCTGATGTTCACTGAAGGGAGCCACGCAAGGACCCGGATTTCACTTGCAGTTAATGAATTGGGTTTGCTGGGTAATTTCCCACTTGCTTGCTTCTATTTTTACAAAAGGAGATGATCTTATTACTAAGGATTTCCACAGCTTAATTTGATTTGAGTAACCATTTGCACTTCAGAAATATTATTGGCATGGCCAATTTTGGCTTGCAGACAATACTGAATTGTAGTGGAATCTTCTCCCCCAACCTAGCATTCTTTGCCTGGACTGCAGTTTTTATTGCACATGATACGTTCCCATTAACTTTTATTAGATCCATAATTTTTTTATTAACATTGAGTAATAACTGTTTTCAGTGGCATCACTCTTCCGAGGAGTCCCCGATTAGTAGTCCATGATAACAGTTGCTAAATTGAAGTTTCTTCTGCCAGCATTTCACCCGCAGTAAATCCCACCATTCTACCTCATCTTGCTTAAAAAGCCATGAAATTCCCAGGCATTATCAGAAAAATGACCACCGTCAAAGTGCTCTCAATGGAGATGGAAATTGAGCCCTGGCCTATTTGACTCAAGATGTTTCATAATTATGGGCTGGGAGAGGGAACTTTTCACCCCAAGTTAAAACTTTCCCCACTGAGAGGTTGTTTTCTGTTAGAGAGGCGGTTGGTTGATTCCTATTTACCAGTTGGAGTATGTCTGGCATCAGTAGTAATTATTTTACCTTTCTTAGCTTAAGGATGGAATGAGCTTCAGGCCAGAAGCTGCTCAGAGCAGAGTGGGGAGGGGTTTGGGACAAGTTGCTGACAGGGATGTACTGTCGAGTTCAAACATCTCTTCCCTCGAGGAGCCCATCAAGTTTCTCTTAGTAGAAGGAGGACGTGGCTTTAGCGTACCTACTGCAAGCCCAGTTCTGTTCAAGTTGAATCAATTTGGTGTCAGAGTCTTGATATATCTCTTGATTTGTTAGTCTGAAAAGGACAGAAAACCCAGGCTTTCTTTCATGTGAAAGAAACAGAGCTCAGGAGTCCAGAGTCCTTTGGCCTGCCTCGAAATAGTCAGGAACCTCAGCTGTCCCTTTCCTTGTTCCTCTGCCTTCTTCAGCACGTCACTTCTATCGCATGGTCTGTGATAGGTAGGTTTGTTGTGCCAACATGGCCAAAGAAGATAGAGAGGTTTGTGGTGACAACATGGCCAGTGAACACATGTCAGATCCATTGAAGGGCGGAGATAGAAATGGCTTGGTGAGCTCCACCCTTTCTCTCTTGCTCTTGGATCTTCAGACCAGCTGGCTGCCTTGTTTGTCCTATACCTCGATTTCTAAACTACACTACCTGTGGGACACCTCATCCAGGGACTGTGTTGCTGTGGATTGAGGTTCCTTCAAGCCTTGCTTCGCCACACTCCTGGCCATCTCTTGAGCTGGGGACTGTTGGACTCTGTCATCTGGCTGACTGTTGGTGACCTGCCTTGCTGTTTGCTGCTTGTGGCTGGATAACCTGAACTGCTCTACAAAGGACTACTCAGCGGCCCTCAAGACTCCAAGGACTGCCAGTCTTCTAGCTGTCTCATGCAAGTGAGTTGCACCAAGCCATTTGTACTGCTTTATAGATTAGTAAACTGTTTATTTGTTCTATTAGCTATCTTTCCATCAATATAAAAATACATCGAGAATTATTAGTGTCCTGATTTTGTTTCTCTAGAGAACTCTGTCTAACACATGGTCCAAATACAACTGTTTGAGTTCCAGCCATCATGTTTGTATTTTACATAAGAAAAAATGAAAAGAGGAGAAAAGCTTGCCTCTTTTCAAGACATTGTAAGGACTTGAACATGACCCTTCTATTAGGTCTCCCTGGCCAGAATTCAGTCCTATGGTGGTCACACCTAGCGGAAAAGGAGAGGAGGAAATGCTGTTTCTGCACTTGTAAGTGACAACTTGAATATTCTTTTACTAAGAAGAAACAAGAGACATATATTGGAGAACATTCAATATGCTCTAATAAAAGACAAAGAAATGTTTCTTGGATTTTTAAGGGCCGGGCTTAAGCTGCTCATGAAGTAGTCAGGAAACAAATTTTACAACCAGATGTTCCCTCGCCATAGGTCAATGAAGTCTAAAGCTCATAATCACAAGACTGGAGGCTGAGGGAAGATCATGATGTTAGTATTAGCAGGGTCACCCTCCCCCCAAAACCCAGGATTTTTTCAAAGTTATGTATTTAATTTTTTCTTCTTAAAAACAACCTTATCCTCTTCAAAATACTCTCCATTACACGTAATGCATCTGTCAAATCTGAGATTCCATTTTTGGAAACATTTTTCAAACCCATCTATTTGAATAGCTGACAGCCCTTCCTCATTTTTTTCTTCACCTCTCTGACATCATCAAATTGATGTCATTTCATGTCCCTTTGCATTCACAGAAATCAAAAGAAGTCCTGTGGAGTGAGATCAGGTGAGCAAGGTGCGTGGGGCGAGAGAGGCATGCTTTTTATTTTTTGGCCCCAAACTATCACACTGAGATGGCTGCGTGTACAGGTGCAAAGTCATAGTGACAAAACCAGACCCTCATCTGCCATAAAGCAGACACACACTGATTGCAATCTTTGTCACACACTGTTATGCAACCTTTTCAGAACACCTAAATAGGAAACTTGATTAACAACCTGACCTGGTAGAATGAACTCCCTCTACAAATCAACATTGTCATCCATTTGAGAAGTTGATGAATGTCCACAAAGAGGTTTGTCATTGATTGACATTTCACCTTTTCCCAGGGTGTTACCCTTATAAGTTGTGTTCAACATCACAACAGTTTCTGCAACATTTTTCCAGAGTGGGAAACAGAATTTCACAGTTGCACTCTGCTGTCTTAAACCAGCCATTACAAAAACTGAGGCCCAGGGGCTGAGCCCCTGTGGCGTAAGTGGTTGAGTGCAGGACTGCAGCCCACGGGCTTGGCAGCGCCAAATCCAGCGGCGCCTCTCAGGAGCAGCGCTGGGTAGCTCCCATGACCACCAGAGGGCAGTGATGCAAAAAAGCAAAATCAAAAACAAAAACCCCCAAACAAAAACTGAGATCCAAGCAAAAATGTTTCTATGGGAAACTTCACTGCGACCAGAGAGAGAGAAAACCTTCTCAGCTGATGCCCAGAGTGAGTTGATGCTCACCTAGCATACATACTATGAAAGTTCCTCTCAGCCCAGTACCATTCTGGGTTTTTTGGGTACCCCCTAATATGATTAGAGAAGTCCTTAGAGAAGTGACTTAGAGAAGTACTGGAACAATCCTAAACTTTAAACAATCATCCATCCATCTATCCATCCTTCCATCCATCCATCCATGCATCCATTCATCCACTTTTCCTTTCTTTGATTCACCGTATTTATTATTTGCAACATGCCAGATGCTGTACTCATGGTTGACGATGGAGAGCACAGTGGGTCTCCTATGCAAAGAACTCACAAACTGGTGGAGAAAGATGGTAGGTAAACATTTACTATCTATTCAGTGAACAATTTTTGATTAAATACTATGCACTCGAAGAATGGTACAACAGTTACAGGCAGAACAGTGGTTAAGAATCTTGGCTACTGACCAGAAGATGGGCTGTTTGAACCTCATATCAGACATCCTAGAGGAGAAAGATGTTGCACACTGTTTCTGTAAAGATTTACAGTATCACAAGCCCAATGGGGCAGTACTACTAGGTCTTATAGGGTTGCTGTGAACAAGAACTGCCCTGAAGACATATTTTGGGTGTGTGCATTAGGGAAACATCTTGGTACCATAGTGATTAAGCCCTCAGTTGCTAGAGGAAAGGTTGGCACTGCAAACACCAAGGGGAGACATGTGGTCATCTGCTCCTCTATAAACTGTAGTTCTGCAAACTTTATGGCAGCTGTTCTTTCCACTCTGTCCTTAAAGCCCCCAAGAGGCCAAAATGATTCAATGGCAACTGGGTTGGTTGGGGTTGTGCTAGGTAAAGACAAGGGATTTTTAAAAAAGAAAGGAAAAAGTAAACTGCTCAGTGATAAAAGGGCTTTATGCAGATATGGGAGCATCTGGAAGAAAGCTTAAGTCTGCCTGGATGCGGCAGTAAATGCTTTCTCCAGGAGTGAACTCTTGAGATAAAATATGGTGGGAACCAAAGCTGGGGGGGGGGGGGGGGGGGCATGGGGGGGGAGTAGAACTTTTCCAATACAACCTTGGACCTCCTTCTACTGCCTATTAGCATCGAGGGTATTGACCTCCTTTCCTTTTACACTCACATGTAATTTAATATGTCATGGGCCACTGATATCTGCCAGCCATCTACACCAGAGCCCTTTGAATCATTCTCTCTGCTACCCAATTGGATGCGTAAAGGTATCTACTTGGTAATATTTCTTGTGTGAGTGGGTAATGGGAGATGTTTATGATTTTCCTTGGTTTTAAGCACAGTTGTGATGGCAGTAATTTAAACCCATCTTGGGATGGGGGCCTGACAAATGCATTTCCACCATAGCAAGGAGCTAGAAGCCAGAAGTGATTGTGTCTCAAATGAAATGAAGACTTTCTGACAAAATGCATCCTATCATGGAATGAAATTAGATATCTGTCAAAATGCATCTGCCCTCCAAATAACCATCCATATGCTTTATGTTTTGTTATAAATAGACATCCATCAATAGATCACAAGTGTGCTGCCAGAGACCCAGCAATTCAAAACACAAATTTAAAGATCCTTCTAGAGCAATAACCTAGCAAGACTTTGGGAGGGGGACGGGTGTTCAGTTTGTCTTGGTTTCCCTGTTTCTGATTTCTTCTCTTTTCTATTCCAGATTATTTTTTGGCTCCCTTCAGAGCCCACACTTCATTACGAAAGAGAAGTGAAACATCTATTTAAAATCAATCCAGTAATACCATGTTCCAAGGCATTAATTCCGGCCTGCAGTCCTCTCTTTTGCCGAGTGTGCTATTGACTTCTACGGTCTTCCCTCCTCCGGTGTGGCCTGCAGGAGGGAATGCTGGGCCCGTGATTACTGGGTGCCTGAGCTGTAGATTCCCTGTGGGTCTGCAGCTCCATTCCAGCTGAGGAGGGCGGCCCCGCATTAGATCCAGGAGGAAGAGGAGTGGGCAAGAAGGAGGCCAGAAGTCCCACAGAGAGAACCACTGCTTTCTGTGGGCTCCCCAGGCTCACCTGGGCCACTGTCCTTTCCAATTTGGCCTGGTTTTCAGCTGCAGGAAATTCAGAGGAAGGGAGCTGGAGAGCATGTGGGCCTGCAAGACCTCAGGACGGCCACTTCAATCGAACTGTTCCTGGGCAAACAGCTGACTGTTAAGACAATTACTTTCTTGTCGAATCCCCTGTCTAATGAAGAAGATGAATGTCATAATTTTGCAGGCAAAAAGCACATTTGACCAAAGTCCAAAACCATGCATTTCAATAAAACCTAGAATTAATGCTGTGTTTAGCATGACTATTTGCCAAGGACATAAATTCATTTTTGAAAAAAAATAAAGAAGGGAGTGGGGAAGGCTTATGAGTGAAAGCACAGCTCCCTAGGAGAAAGGGAGACTGTTGTGGAATTTAATGTGGGTTTTTACGGTGGCATGTCCCTGGAATCACTTGGGTGGGTGTTATCCAGTGCAGTAACTGGTATTAAACTGTCCCCCCCGCCCCCCATGAAATCTCCTGCATACCAGGTTTGCTAGCACTAATTAGCACAATATTGTAACTAATGCACCGGAAAATTTGACAAAGTCAGCCACTATATAAGCACCTGCAGCAACCAAGACTGCAAACAGCATGTGCTTGTCGTGCTTCTGATGAAACCACTTGATTCGAGGTGTCACAGTAATTGGGTGATAATGCCAGCTCTGACTGAGGGCATTAGAAGGTTCAAAAAGAACATCAGCATAGGTTTACACAACTTTCTCTTTCCATCAAGAGTCACAGCCTTGGTAATGTGTAGTGTCATTTCTATCCTGTCCTATAGGGTCACTGTGAGAGTCTGGGTAGACTAGAGAAACAAATTCACAAAGACACATGTGAATTAGAAAGAGGTTTGTATACACGAGCAGTCGAATACTAAGAAAACATCCCAGCCCGGTCCAGATCAAGTCCATAATTCCGATTTGGCCCATATGTTCGATACCAATCTGTAAAGACCTCTTCGGACTCACAGATGTAATGACACCAAATGCAGGAAGAGCACAGGCCAGTGGGTTGAAATTCTTTGAGAGCCAGTGGCATTTTAAGCATCTCAGAACTGGCAGGGGTGTCTGTGTGGCTCTTCTAGATCCCAGGGCTGTGTGAGGGTAGGCCCATGTGGCTTCTCAGGGATGTCTCACAGGAAGTGAACAGAGAGAGAGAGAGAGAGAGAGAGAGAGAGAGAGAGAGAGAGAGAGAGTGTGTTTCTTGCCTCCAAGGAGGGAATTCTGGAGTTTCCCAGAATCCTTAGGAGAAAGCCATGCTCTCACAGAGGTCTCATTGTCTCTGTCCAATTAACAGACTAGACGCCACCTCTTCACTCTTAATCCTCTCAAGTGCCAGATTGACACCAGATTATGTAACTACCACAGTCATCATGAATTGAAATGGACTTGATGGCAGTGAGTGTTTCAGCCTTACACATACATTGGTACACATAGGTTAGGCTTACAAAATTCTTTTGTTGCTTACATCAAGATAGATTTAGAAAATAATAGTAAATGTTTGCTGAAGCACCACATGAGTGCTTGAAGAACAATAATTTGAGTGTCACCCCTTAGATAGTATCATCTGGTATGTCCTCCTCATGTCCTTCTAGTGATGCTGCTGGGAACATTGCAGCTCCTGAAAAAGGGCAGAGTGTACCTCCTCTTCTCAACCGCTCTATTTGAACCTCAGATATCTGGAGTTCTAAGCTCAGTGCCCTGATGGAGACATGGTGGAAGAAAGGGAGTACGGTCTAATTGATAGGACAGGAAAGAAAAGCAGGTCTAGTATCTCTGAGAGCTTAGGTTCCCAGCCTTGGTTCCAAAGAAGGAAACAGAAGAAGCAGTACACATGAACCAGAGGGGGGAAAAATCGATGGAATGTAACACTACTTTAACAGTACACCAGGATTTCTTGGATTTTGACCCCAAGCACCTTGTTTCATCCCAACTCCGTATTTACCTATGGGTGTTCTGCCAGTAAAACAGACCTGGGTGATTTAAACGCCATCAACTCATCATGAAAAATATATTCCTGATCTTAGGGATCCAAAGAGACAGATTGTTTTGTACTTGTGGCATGTGGCACGTCACCGTTAGCACCTACTGTCGTGTCTTCTGGCTGTTCACACATAGACAGTACTCTTGGGAAGGGTGAGGAGTTGGTCTTTTCATCTTTATATCTCAAACAACTAACACCATGCCAACTTCAGATATTTTCACCCTAACATTTTTACCCTCGAGAACCCTGAATTCTTTTAGGTATAGGGCAGTGCATTTCGACCTTAACAACCAACTGAAGGGCTGTGTCAATAGCAGTTTGCCCTTTGTTTTTCTGGTGGCATGGAACAACAGCATGTATCTTTCAAAATGCTCACAAGGACATCAAAGAATTGACTCCAAAGTCTGACAGAGTAAGCCTGGAATATCTCAGAAAGAATGGTTACAATATTCTCATGGATTAGCTATAAAACATTTTGACCAAATCATAATGAATATCTCTGGTGGAAATAATCAACACAAAATAAAACTGACAGCAACTAAATCGACACATGGTTTATTGGTAGAGATCCATGTGGTATAATTTAGATATGCAAAATTGGATTCCAGAAAAGTGGACTTTTTCAAAATAATGGTTGCAAAACAAGCCTCCTCAAGGCTGAAATAATCACTAGTTATTGTTTGAGCTAGACAAAAATTGCATCTACGAATCAAGGATTTATTGTAAAAGTTTTAGGAGAAACAATTCTGATAAAAATCCTGTTGAGTGGAAATGGAAATGATTGACTGAGGAATTAAGTCAACAGGGTAGCGTTAGTCTTTGAAAAGACCTGATCCTGGGAAGTTCATCAAGGTTGAGTTCAAGTTCAACTCTACCATCTGTCAGCGATGTGGCTTTGGGCTGGTTGCTTACCTCAGACTCTGTACTCATCTATAAAAGTATAGCCTTCCCTTTCCCTCAGAGGATGTTTGTAGGGACTAAAAGAATCACTACTCATTCAAGTACTTAGTACTATAATTGACACTTGGACAGGTAAGAGCATTTCAAAATGCTGGTGAAATATGTGTATTCATAACCACCATCACTGATTCCGAATCACAGGGAGCCTAGAGGACAGTGTAGAATTGCTCTCCAGGGTTTCCAGGATTGTAAATCTTTCTGGAAGTCAACTGCTTTCTCTTTCTGCTATAGAGTGGCTGGTAGATTCAAACTGCACACCTTTTAATCCACAGCTCAACGTTTCATCCACAGCCCCACCAGGCTTCCTATTGGCCTAACAAAAAATGTTCCTGGGGCCAGGGGTAAGACATTTTATAGGCTAAAAAGGTAATGTGAAAACAGCAAAGTCTAAAACGCCTCTATTCTACCTAGCATGCTTTCAATAGAAGTGTAAGTAAGCACTCTACTAAACACACACACACACACACACACACACACACACACAAAATTGAGAGAAAACAAAACCAAGCAATAAAACTCTTTTCTGCTTTTATCTCATTCTCTCTCCACTCCCCCAAAGCCATTTACCAATTTTCTTGCCAGAGATAGTCAATACCAGTATTTTTCAGAGTTCGAGAAAAAAAATCACCACCCTATGTAAGAAATACACTTTCCACCATAGCAGGCTTTGTGCTTATCAAACTGTAGTGAAAGTTCCACAAAACACTATTTACCTTTATTATATAGATGGTAGAAAAAATGCAAGCAATCAGGAATGTTGATCATGAGGCACCAAATTGATTTTACATCCTACTAATGGGCTGTCAGTCACTTTTTGAAAACTCTGGTTTACTGCACAGCCTTCCTACCTACCTTCCTTCCTTCCGTGCCCATGTGTGGCTTGCGCAGCAACCCCATGTGTGTTGGAGTTGAACTATGTTCGGGAGGGTTTCCAGTGACTTTTGTCTTTTGGAAGGAGAAAGTCTGGGCCATTCTTCGGAAATACCGCAAGGTGAACTTGACCCTCCAAACCTGTTGTTAGCAGTGAAGCTTGTTGGTCACCACATCATTCCCTACTGCAGGTGGTAGAAGCCTGGGAGCCACAATGGACTGCTTATCTCCACATCAGTAGACAGATTCACCCCTGCTCTGTGATGGAGGAGGCTTCTGCTCCCATAATAGTATCACCTTGGAAACTCAGAGGGGCAGTTCTACTATGACCTCTAGGGTCACTATGAGTCCGAATGAACTCGATGGCAGTGAGTGAGAGGGAGCACTGCACACACTAGCACAAGCAGGTATTTCTATTTTCTGAGAACACAAATTGTAGAATGCACGAGTACACAACGTTCTTTTGCACTTAATGTTACGCTCTTGGAGATTGTTCCCTATTAGGATATATAGCGACTCCTTATTCTTCTTAGTAACTCACCGGCATGGATTCGATGCTGACTCCTAGGAATCCCTTGTGGATCCCTTGTGACTGCCTCCAGGAGTAGAAAACTCAGTATTTCTCCCAAGAATCTGCTGGTGGTTTTGAACTGCCAACCCTGTGGATGGCAATACAATGATACACCACCAGGGATCCATGGCGACATCATGTTCTAATGTATGCATTGACCAAAATGTATGTAATAAATTTCCTGCCATTGTGCATTCAGATTGTTTTCCTTCTTTTTTTCTGCCATAAAGAGTTCTGCAGCAATAATCCTTATGTACACAACCCCTAAAGTAAATTTCTCTCCATTAACGTAAGTTGCTCTCCAATAAGGTTGTCCTTTTTGGAACTCCCACCAATAATGCATCAAAGTTCTTGTCTCCCCACACAGTGCACTTCAACCATACTGCTTTGGCCAATCTCCAAGTTCAAAGGATGGAATCTATTTTAATTTTAAATTTGAGTTTTTTTAAACATCCTCACGACCATGTTATTTTCTGCCTTCATTTTTTTTGTTGCTAATACCATAGGCTGTCAGTAATCAGACACTTGTTAAAATCAAGAAAACAATTTAGCTAATATCAATTTTTGAAACATTGATGTGGGATTCACATGTTCCAGGTAGACTGTAGTGTTGATGGGGGTGAGGACCATTTCTTCATATTCTTGTAATTAAATAAATCTCATTCGTGTAGCAGCAGCTTCTCAAGAAACCTAAGAACCCCAGGCTCATGAAACAGTTAATATAAATGAAAATGAACCTTTTCACCCAATTAAAAGCATAGTGATTTTTTAAACTTTTTTCAAAATCGGTGTTTTTCACTCACTTTGCTATTGGATTTTTTTTTTGGCTCTTTTCAATTGAGTTCCTTTGAACACTTATAGGTTCTGCCACCTGCCTCCCAGTTTCTCAAGTGGTGGTTTGCAAGTTACTATGATGCTGGAAGCTACAACACCAATATTTCAAATACCAAAAGACTCACCCATGGTACACACTTTCAGTGGGGTGTGCTAGCTAAGACAGACTAGGGAAAGCTGGCTATATACTTCCCCCAAATCAGCCAATGATTACCTTATAGATCACAAAAGAACATTTTCTGACTTATTTGCTATTGATGTGTCATCAGGAGAGGTTGATCTCTGGAGGTGAACATCAAGTTTGATGAAATGGTGAGGGAGAGTCTTAGTGAGTGTTGTTCTTAGGTACCCTCTATTAAGTTCTGACCAACAGCAATCCTATTGGATTTTTTGACACAAGAAAATTGGATTGTTTGTGCACAACAGACAGAAACACTGCTCAGTCCTACACCATTCTCACAATTGTTCCTATGTTTCAGCCCATTTGTTTCAGTCATGGAGCCAATTCATCTTCTCGAAAGACTTCCTCTTTTCGCTGCCCCCTACTTTACCAAGCATGATGTTCTTTTTCAGGGACTGATATCTTTTGACAATACTTCCAGCATATATAACATATATGAAGCATATATGAAGTCTTGTCATTCTTGCCTCTAAGGAGTACTCTGCCCATACGTCTTCCAAGATAGATCTGTTTGTCCTATTAGCAGTCCATGGCACTTCAATATTCTCCTGTAGCACAACAATTCAAATGCATTCATTCTTCATACGATTTTCTGAGGTGTGGGGTGGGAGGGGGAAGCTTGAGGAGCTGATACCAAGTGCTGAGGTAGAAAGAAAATGTTTAGAGAATGATGATGACAACAAATGTACAAATGTGTCTGACGCAATGGATGGATGGATGGATTGTGATGGGTTGTATGAGCCTCCAATGAAATGACTAAAAAAACCATTTTCAAAGCCTCAAAAACTCTAGGTGGGGTCACTTTGAATTGGAATTCACCTGATGGTCGTGGGTTTTGGAGTGGTCTGTTTTGTTGTTGTTGTTTGTTTTCTAATTTTGTTATTCTTCTGCTATTAATTATGGAGTAAGTATGAAACTTTTAATTACTATAATTTTGTAGTATGTTTTAATATCTTGAAGGCCTAATACTTCTATACTCTTTTTTTTTTTTTTTTTACAAAAACCAAAAATACTGTGTTTTCCTTGCATTTTATTTTTATATGGGTTTTGGAATTTACCAGATGATTTTACATCCTTTTCTTCTTCTGTTCTTGATTCTTTTCTATTAATGTTGATAATATTAAATCTGTAGATTCATATAGAAAAAAATTCAGACTTTTTGCCTAAGAATAGGGAGCTATTTTTTTATTCACATAGTGGCCTTTCGTTTTCCATGACAAGAGGTGGCGACAGTTTACCTTATAGATGTTTGTTGTTGAGCTGAACCCCGGTGGTGTAAGTGTTTGAGAGCGGAACTGCAGCCCGCGGGTTTGGCTCTTCAAATCCAGCGGCGGCTCTCAGGAGTGGCACTGGGCAGCGCCTATGACCACCAGAGGCAGTGATGCCCACAAAGAAAAAAATAATTGATTGCTGTTACTGAACAACAGTTGCCATTGACCAGAATCAGCTTATGGGGACCTCAGCTCTGTAGACCTGAGGGTCTTCAAGGCTATGATCTTTCAGAAGCCGATCACTAGGCCTGCTTTCTTCAGGGACCCTGGTGAGTTTGAACAGACAGCCATTTTGCTAACAGTCAACTGCTTCATCGTGTGTGCTACTTAGAGACTCCTTATTCCTGATAGACATATTGTTGGGTGCTGTTGATTCTCTTTCACAGAAGTGCCGTGGAGTGTTTCCTTGACTGTGTTTTTTACAGGAACACATTGCTGGGCCTTTTCTCCCGTAGAGCAGCTGGTGGGCTCGAACTGCTGATCTTCTGATGAGAAGTTCTGCGCTTCACCCTTGTGCCACCAGTGTGCCTCACATCCACCACCCTTGACTTATTCGTGTTTAATAGATTTTTTTTTCTTTTGGATTGCAATTCTTCACGGGATCTTTTATCCTATTATATTTTCTAGTTGTTTGTTGTTTCTGTCTGGGCAAGCTATTGATTTTCATATTTAAAAAAAATTAACTAGCCATCTCAATCTTATTATTTGAGGCTGTCATTTATCTTGCTTTCCAGATAGCTAATCTTCGTGTCTTTAAATAATCATTTTCTTCCTCTTGTAACATTTTTTTCCTGTTTCCTCATAGTTTTAGAAGGACACAAAAATGATGGGGTCTCCACATAGGTGTTTTTTCCAGCCAGTCTGATGGGGTGGCCAGTCAAGTGCTTTGGCCACTGCATGTTTAGTAAGAAGTGTAGAGCTTGGACTCTGTTTCCAGTGTGCTGGTTCAAATCCCAACCTCACCATTTATCACCTGTGTGTGGCCTTGGAAGAGTTTCTTAACCTTTCTGTGACACAGTTAACTCATCTATAAAACCAGGCGATTATGAACGTTGAAAGAATTAACTACAAATGAAAGCATTGCTACTACAATTATTATTGTTATTATATTAGCATTGTTACTGTAGTTGTCATGTAGAAAGGGGGAAACGTTAAAAAATGTTTG
>PVJH01017885.1:0-46651 GCA_004026705.1 Nesogale talazaci
GTTTAGAAAGAATATATGTACTAGGGGGTGGCAAAAAAGCCATAGAAAAATTATTTTATTTTTTGTTTTGTTTTTGATCTCCCTTTATATATACAAGAATAAGTTTTTTTAAGTTGCATAATCACGTAAACTTTAGTCAAATTAAAATCAACCTATTAAGTTATTGATTTATTTGGTTTGGTTTTGCTTTTTATATCTCTTTCATCTAAATCTGTACCGTTTTGAAGGTTGTATTTTCATCTCTTTAACCGTTTCCCAAAGAATTCTGTGCTTTTCTGTACAACTAAAAACTATGCTATAAGTATCCTCTGGGGATTCAAATTGAGTTCCTTTTTAGAGTTTGAAGAATAAAAGAACATCCAAGGGGCAAATCATGGATGAACAATGGAGGGAGTAAGGTTTTCCAATGAAATTCTCTTAAAATTGCCTACACAAACCTCAAGAATGAAAAAGTTCATTGTCACAATGGAAGAAAAAATATGCTGTACAATTTTTCTGACCTTTTTACCACTGCAGTTTTCAATATTCTTATAATCTCTTCATAATAAACCCTCAATGGTCATCCTGTGTCCCTTCAAATCCACGGAGCAGTCATTAATTAACACATTTTCAGCTGACTACTCTGCCTTGGATTACACTGGCCGAATGGATCCTTCAGAAGTCACTCTTGATTGAATCTTGCTCTTGGAATCATATTTGTAAATCCAGTGCTTGGTTATGAGTCATTTTATAAAGTCACCCTTTTCTTTATCTTGCTTAAAAGACTAATGGAACACTCAGCTTTTTTGAGCTAGTCATTGTTCACACCATGATTTCTGGCATCAAGTCAAAAGCTTGCTGAGAATAAGATGTTGAGTTAAAATTGCAAATATGAGATTTCACCTTTCATCACAAGCACATCCCTGCTCATTCTGTGGTCTTGTTCCACCATCTTCCAGACTTTGTGACAGTTTCTTTCTTTATTGTATTTGATGGTCCTCTATCTCTTGGATTATTTTAAGGTCTTCTCGACCTACTTTAAAATGCTTGATCCATTTAAAAATGTTATTTTATGTGTGGTAAGATCCCTATGAATTTGTTGCAAGGCATTGATGATATGGGAAGATATTCACTTAAAGTTAAAAAATAATTATTAGCCATGAACTTAAAGTCACTTCCCACCTCAACCCCCATGGCAGAGAAAATCTCACTTTAAAATATACTTTAATGAGTCTAAGTCAAGAATATTCCTGAGGAATCTGTCTACGCTCACCCACTGTTTACAAATCTATTTAAACATGTTTGTTTGGAATAAACTCATCCATGTATGAATAGGAACTTGAGTAGTAATACTTTCTGACTCAACTTTACCTACTAACTTGCATATACAAATGTGGGTTTACATATTTATATATGTAGTGATATATATCTTTAACTATAAATGAGTTCCTAATAGTGTCTACGACAATGATACTACCTTCCTTTGCTTATAAGTAGGTGCCATCCCAACAATAAAAAGTGTGTTTTCTACCATACAATATTCATTTAAAATTTTTCAATTCCAGAAAATATGTATAGTTATGTAAAATTATTAACCTTCATGCCAGTCCAAATCAATGTTATCAAGTTCTAAAGTTATTTAGGTTAACATTCTCCAAGTTATCAATATGATTTAAACATCTTAAGACCTCTAACCTCCTAAAAGATATGTTTATTTTGCATACATTCACTTTTACTCCCGCAAAGTTCTGTGCATAATGAAAAATTCATGCTTTCATGTCTCCACTATGATGGCATGCTTCAAAGTAAATTCATCATCCTAAAATATCACCTATGCTTCGCCTATCTACACTTCCCCTGCTTTTAGCAACCACTGATCTTTCTAATTGTATAGTTTTGCCCTTTACCAGAAGGAAGGCCATATAATTGGTATCCTACTATGTGTATATACTTATATATTATATATTATATATAGTAGGTTTTCTTCTTATTTAGCAATATGAATTTATGATTCATCCATTGCTGTTCATAACTTCTTGTCTCATTTCTTCTGATTACTGAATATTATTACATTATACTGATGTACTAGTGTTTATCTTTTACCTATTTAAAGGGGTCTTGGTTGCTCCTAGTTTGGGTGCCATAAAAGTGAATCAATGGAAGGATGGATTGAAGAATGTGCTATATGATTAACTGAGTGAAACATTGTCTTCAGTTTTAAAGATGTAGACAGAGGTGAGAACCTAACTCCTTATACGTATTTCTCTTCTAAAGCCTTTGATTATTCTCTCTTCCTTGATAACTCTTTGCCTATTCAACTGGGAATTCATTTGTAATTGCTTTTCAGTGAAGAGTGCAGCTTTTTCAGGAAAAAAATGATCAGAACTATTGTATACACACAGTTTAATCAGATATATATGGATAAAGAAGGCTACACTGTTATGTTCTCAGCCCTGAAAGATATGTGAATAAAGCCCATTTGATATTAAGATGAAAAACAATCCCACTTTGCAGCCAGCATAAATATTGGTAAAATATTATAATGATTATATTTCTATCTAATTGTGGTAGCTACATAATGTTATGTCAACTTGATAAATAAAGTATAAGGTGGAGTTTACACTATCTATGTCATCACAGAGTGATGACCACATATGGAGGTGCGGCTAGTTAAACAGTTCAATGGAGTCCTGTGCCCCCCCCCCACACACACTTTCACCTGTTGTGGTTGTGACAAAATATGGTGTCAATTTGAGGATTTGGATTGAAGTAGTGGAGTCTAGCCTGTCAAAAATGATGATCTCATTTGGAGGTTCTAAGGAGATAAATAGTTCACTGAAAGCAGAACACATACTCACTTTCTGGGAGACAGTCCTGTGAAGAAGACATATGGAGAGAGGCTGATGGAGCCAGGCCTCTGGAGCCAGAAAAGTCATGTGGAGAGCCCTGCCTGTGTTGAAATGCTTAACGTGCCACTGGATCCACAGGACTTCCCACCCACTGGCCTGTGATCTTCCTGTCTTTCAAGTCATTGCATGTATTTCATGAGTCTGAAGAGGACTTTATAACTTGTCATTGGACATGTGAGCTAATATCCGGCTTATGGGCTTGATCTGGATAGGACTCAGATGTTATCTTAATGTATAATTACTCTTTCTTATACACATCAGTGTCTCTGAATTTGTTTCTCTAGTCAACTCAGACTAACAGCTTCCTATTGATAGGTCATGTGGAACTACACTGAGACCTACCAGAGCCCTGGAGATGCTTCAATGTCAGTGGTTCTACAAAAAACTCTGTACATACTGGCCTATGATCTTTCTACATTTTGCATTATTGCAAGTGCTGTGTGAGTCTGAAGAGTGATTCATGGACTAGTACTATACTGATGGGCTGTATGGTGACATTTTCTCAGTGTGCAGTTATGTTCTAGCTTCCTGAATTTAGACTCTCATGCAGAGGAGTTGAAGGGATGAAATTTGGGAGTCAGAGTGGGGAAAAAACTACCTGGCAACTATAATTATATTTAGTCATTTTCTGTTTATAGAAAATTGATGAAAAAGTCATGTTCTGTGCTATTTATTATCATTATGCTATGGCTGAGTTTAGAGAGTATCCAATCTCCTAACTGGATTGCAACACTGGATTTGTATTGGGACACCATATTTCTACCCTGAAATAGGGAAGAAAACACATCATCATCACTGAAGCATGCCAATTCCAAAGCTGATTCACATTCCAAATTGAGTTGTTATGTCTTTCTTAGCTTTCCTTTGAATCTGTTTCTAAGCTATAATCTTTAGCTTCGACAACTATTCACCCACATACCTGTGGTCGGGGCATTGTGAGCAGTTTTTCGTTCATTCCAAATTATATGCAAAATTACTTTGATACAGCACTGAGTAAAAATGCTACAGGCACTCCAGAAAATAAAAGCCTGACAGCTCAAATTTAATGGTCTTGCCGAAGTAAAACCTCAGCTTCATTGTATCACTTATGCACATCACAAGGTAAATTTAACATAAAGCTGAAAGAGAAATAAGGAAAACCATTGTCATCTTACTGCTTATTATGAAGGATTAGAAAAATATATGCAGGGTCTTACTCTTTGCCCTGTGTTGTTCTTGTATATCTCTCCAGGCAGAGCGTTCTTAAGTCAGATTCCTTAGATGAACACAGGAGGAAAGCAGAAAAGAAAATTGGACCCAAATGTACAGCCTAGTTGTGTATTATCTCCTCAGTCATATCACCTCTCAGCCATCTTTTGCACTGAAATCATTTAATTTTTTTTATTATATGGCATTGTTCATTTGCTCAACAGCTAGTTATTGAAAAGCTATTTTCCTTTGGGGTCCTAACAGATTCTGAAGACATCTTAAAATTCTGAGGGGAGAGAGTAGATTTATTACCTACTAAGAGAAAATAGACTTAGATTTTCAGATAGGAAAACAAGACCATAATATAACCTAGTGTCAAATAAAGGATATGGAGTTGTTGACTCCAGGAAAGCAATGCTGGTGGCATGGTGGGAGAGTATAACTGGATCATTTAGGAGACCCAGAAATATGTAAGAATGTTGAAAACAGAGAAAGCATTGTGCAAAAATATAACAGGAAACGTAAATTAAAAAGAAGACAACAAAGCCAAAATTGTCAATTTGTTTGGGCTGCATAACAAATCAACACAAAACACAGAGGCTTAAAACAACAGCTAAATGGTTTAATTCATGCTTCTGTGAATAGAAGGGTGGTTGTTTTTGTCCAGGGTAGGTCTTTCAATTTCTACCAGGATCTCCCATGCATTTGCAGGCATTGGAAGTTTGGATGATGGCCTCACCCCCATCCTGGTCTTGACCAATGTTGCCTAGAGTGTTCGTCAGGCTACCTGGGACTCCTCTCAAGTGATGTTTCCAGCGTTTTCTTTGTTCCGAGTGCAGCATGAACGGTCAACTCCAAATGCGAAACAATTCAGCAAATCTGCCTGAGTGTTGTCTGCTGTCATCCCTTGGTCAAATTTAGTCACATGACAAAATGGGAGAATAGAAATCCTTTGGATTTGAGCAAAATCACAGTGTAAAAGAACATGTATGTGAATTTGCTGCTGGTTAAAACCAACTATTCTATGTGTACATTCAGATCACTATCATAATCTGAATTATATCTTCCAAATCCATTAAATCAGAGGATATACCCTGCTACATGTAGGAACCGGAAACATGGGGCATCCAGGACTGATGATCACTTTAGGACCAGTGGGGAGACTGATGAAAACGACACTGGGAGGATGGAGGGAGGGTGGAGCAGAAAGGGAAAACCGATTATAAGGATCTAGGTACAACCTCCTCCCAGGGATATGGATAACAGGGAAGGGACACATCGGACAGCATTCAATAAGACAAAATTATAATAGTTTATAAATTATCAAGGGTTTGTGAATGAAGGTGGAGCAGGGAGTGGGTGGAAAAAAGAGGAGGCAATATCAGGGGCTTAAGTGGAAAGAAAATGTTTTGAGAATGAGGATGGCATCAAAGGTACAAATGTGCTTTGCATAAAATGCATGTATGGGTGGATTGCTGAGTAGTATGAGCCCCCAGTAAAATGGTTTTTAAAAATCTCACAAAGATTTGGATTTAATGGAACAGTGTTAATATTAAAAGAAATGAATGGCCTTGAATAAACTACTAAAGGGATTTTGTCTGGGTGAAAAAGAGAATTTTAACATTTTAGGAATAGTAATTTAAAAGTTGGATTGAAGATAACTTAGAAAATAAAGAGTTCAGAGAAGCATTCAAAGTGAAAGCAGCTAGCAAGAAATGTCTGGTATTTAGCAGGTGCTTACTAAATGATTTGGGGATATTAATCTGAATCCAGATGTGTGGTAATAAGGATATTCATAATGGCATTGGTATGAATGAAAAGAAAGTGCCAGATGTGAGAAGTAATTTTGAATGAATTATTAGCTTTAATTACTGATAGAGTTAGGGACTTGAGAGATAATTAAAAAGAAATTAAAAGACTAACTTTTAGGTTTCATATCTGGGTGAAAGGGAGGCTGGTAAAAAAAAGAGTGATAAAAAAATAATTCAATCCATTTTTTTACATGAGCATTCGTTTTGGATTTGAAGGTATAAATTAATTTAATCGGAATGTATGGAAAGTTTATTGATTGTGTTCAGTTGGGATTGGGAAATATAGGCGTGAAACTTAAGAAAGAATCAAGGGTATATAAATAAATAGATATTACTGGTCATCATCCACAAGAACAGGGAATTGAAAACTTGGGTGCTTTGTCTGAAACAAAATGGAGAAGGAAAACAGAGGGTGCAGAAATAAACATTCAAGGGGATCATTGAAAGAGTGAAGGAAAATAGGGCTGAGCCCTGGTGGTATAGTGATTGTGTGCGGGATTGTGGCCCACAGGGTTGGCAGTTCAAATCCAGCAGCTGCTCTCCAGGAGGAAAGCTGGGCCTCCTATTCCCATCAGGGGGCAGGGGGCAGTGATGCCCACACCAAAAAAAAAAAAAAAAAAAAGGAAAATAAATTAGATACGATAAAGAGAAAAGGAAGGACTAGAATCTAGAATTAAGAAAGAGATCATAAGAGGTCAGAGTCCAAATACAAAAAGGGTTTAAAAAATTATCATTTAGAACATTTGCTATTATAATTGAGAAAGTAAGATGGAACAACAAAAGTAAACAAAGCAGGTTGTCAGCAATGACAAAGGACAGTGTGTAAAGGAAATGGCAGTACTAATTGTAAAACTATCATCCAGTGCCCAGCTACAACAGCCTTCCCTTGAGTCCAGTAAAAGATCTCCCTAACCCCTCCCTATTCTGACTCTTAATTCACGCTTGCCATCCCACAGTTTGATACTGTGCAATTGGTATGAAAATGAGAATATTGCTTGAATATGGTAGATGTGCAGAAGGAGTCACCATTTTATTCATTTGTTTTGTTTTCCTAATTTTCTGTCTTTGCCTGTGCCTGTTATTTTCTAGTATCAGATGTGTCTCCAAGGTTGGTTCACCATTCTGTTGCATTTTAAATTACAAAGTATGTAGGAGTAAGGAATTACTGTCTGAATTGTTGTCATTGTGAATGTGGTACTCCTAAAGTTATGAGGCTTCAAATATGCATGATAATTTGCATGAGCTTAGGATGAGAGCAAGGCCCAGGATGATTCATAACTTAATGTGGAGGAAGGGAAAGCAGAAAGAAATGATACCTATTAGGAAACCCAAGGGACAATTTTTTTTTTTTGGAAAGAACAGGCTAAGGAATCAGTGAATTGAGTTGTGTAGTGTACTCTGGGAAGTTGTGTTTGAAAGAGAGTAAGTAGATTACAAGGAAGGGATCAAAAACATGGCAGCAATCGTGAGAATCATGCAGGATACACAACGTTTCATTGCATTAGAAGGGGAACTTCCATGATGGCACCACTGCTCCCCCTATCACGAATAAGCACATCAGTAACATATAAAATATCCTCTCTCTACTATTTCTCTACCATCTTTATTATTATTATCACTCAGGTGGGAGAAAAGTAGAAGTTGAAAAGAAAACCAAATAAGTGGGTCACCAGTCTTAATATCTAAGGCTATACAGGAGAGAGAAGCAGGACGTCTTTGGGAGAATTTCCAAATGGTGGAGAAAGACAGAATGATTACTTCTGTTATTATTACCTTCGAGTTTTGTACCGAGGATAAACCAATGTGATCTAGTTAGTCAAGGTAAATATGTAAAGATGCAGTTAATCAGGATATATGCTATACCATTGATATTTATTTTGCCATTTTTTCTTGGATTCCCAGAGATGTTTTATAAACTGAGTACTTTTCACATAAATCCTGCTTTTCTATCTTAGCAATGTCCAAAATAAGTGGGCATATTTGGTCAAACTCAAAATTCAAAGAACATGAATTTACAGTTATGAATGCCAAGCATATTGATTTATAATATTCTTATTTTTCTACTTCAAAATAAATGATATAGGTTAAGACTGTGATAATCTTGTTGGAATGTTTAATTTCAAGAAGCGGGGTTTTGTTGCAGTTACATGGACTAATCAATGCCTAATCAGTTTAAATAGCAATCATTACTGAACATATTTATGGGAACTTAATTACTATACAATAGTGCCATGTCAAGTGTGAAAAAAGTATTAAAATACACTAGAATCTGTCAACAGGCAATGTCAGAAAGTGCAATGGACTATGAACCAATTAAACTTCTGTATTTTTAACTACTTAACTTGGACAAATCATCACATCTAGTGATAACTTGCAGAATATGCTAATTAGTAATACTGCACTTCATTGCAAGCCAGAACACATTCTTGGACTATTTGTAGAGTCACTCTATTCAACACAACTTAACCATCAGCCTTGCTGTTGCTGAGAGCAGCTCAGAATCTCTCTTTTGAAATCCTGGGGCTGATAAATGCAGGTAGTGATTTCTATATTTTAGATGTAAGCGATCCATTTAGATATAAATGTTTACACTTTGTAATCTTGCTGAGTTTATCAAACAAGCTTGTGTTTTGTCCTTCATGCTTTTTAATGGCAAATATATAAGATGCAAGGATAAAATTATGTAATAGGGCATATGAATTATAAAGACATAATTAGTGATAATAATAATAAAGATGGTAGAGAAATAGTAGAGAGAGGATATTTTATATGTTACTGAAATAAAATTGTTAGCAGCTCATTCTAGTATGGTATAAATGCAAACTCTTAAATATAATATTCATAATAAACATTGAGAACACATTTTAAAATATACATAAAAGAAAATGAGAGAGAACTAAAAAATTCTCCAGGAGCAAGGCTGGGCCTCTGACTCCCACCAGAAAGCAGTGATGCCCCCCCCCAAAAATTGACTATAATAATTTAGCAAAACTCAAAAGAAAAAGACTGCACACACACGCATACACACAAAGAACAAAAATGGCAGTAGTGACATCTAATCAGTAATTACAGTGAATTTAAATGATGTAAATAATCCATTCCAAAAAAAGTCACAGAATAGATTAAAACATGATCCAATATTATGTTTCTTGCAAAAGTCACTCTTTAAACCTAGCAATTAAAAATAAGTTGAAAGTAAAAGGGCAGAAAAAATAGTTCATGCAAATAATAACAAAAAAGACGTGGGTTGGCAATCTTAATATCAGAAAAATAAGCCTCTCAGAGAATAAAGTCAGACAAGATAAAGATGAATAGTTTATAGTGATAATCACAGACTAGAAACCACAAAGATTTAGCATTAAAAAAAATAATGCATCCAACATTAGAGCACCTAAATACATAAAACAAATACTGATAGAACTGAAGGAAGAAATTGATAGTACTACAATAATAGTTGGAGATTTCAGGAACTACTTCAAATATTGGATAGAACATAGAGAAAGAAGGTGCACAAAGAAACAGAGGGTATATATGACACTACCAACTAGAGTTAACAGACATACACAGAGCACTCCACCCAAAAGAACAGCACAATATATGTTATACTGCAGTGAATAAGGGCCATCATTAAGGATCGAGTACATGTTAGATCACAATGCAAGTCTTAATAATTAAACAAAGTTTGCTCTCTAATCACAAGAGGAGAAAGCTAGATGTCAATACCAAAAAGTCTGGAAGAAAACACAAACATATGAAAAGTGAACAATATTACTATCTTAATCTAAAATCATTTTATATCAATGAAGCTATCTTTTTTGGGTTTTTCTTTTTTGGTTTTGTTTTTTGGGCATCTTTGCCCTCTGGTAGTGGGAGTAGGAAGCCCAGCCTTTGCTCCTGTGGAGCTGGAATTGAACCTCCATCCCAGTGGGCCGCAGTCCCGCGCACAACCTCTATGCCACCAGGGCTCAGCCCAATAAAGCTATTTTTTTTTTATAAAATTCACTTCTATAGTTAACTTGCTTTTAAAAAGTGATATGTACATCATCACCATCATCACAATCAGTTTGGTGCTTCCTACCTCCTTCTAACATTATTTGCTCCCCAATTCCCCTCCCTCTCTCTACCCCAGTCCCTAATAAACATTTGCATCAGTTATTATCTCTATGCAGACACTGGTTCTATGTCTCATAAACTTGGAACCCTATGAGAAAAAATTAAAATGTGACAATATATCTACGAAGATTAAGGAAAAGAGTAAGAAAGAAAAATCCACTGTGATAGATAGGCTTGTTTTGCCAACATGAGGAAAGAAGATAAGTAGGTTTATTGTGCCAACATGGCGAATGAACACATGTAAGATCAATTGAAGGGTGGAGATAGAAATGGCTCTGTGAGCCCCACCATTGCCCTCTTGCTCTTGAATCTTCAGACCAGTTAGCTGTCTTGTTCATCCTGTGCCTCAATCTCCAAACTACACTACCCGTGGGACACCTAGTTCACGGACTGTGTTACTATGAGTTGAGGTTCCTTCAAGCTCTACTTCACCATGCTCCAGGAATATACATCTCTTGAGCTGGGGACTTCTGGACTCTGTCAGAAGTTGACTGTTGGTGACGGCTTTGCTGTTTGTTGCTTGTGGCTGGATAGCCTGAATTGCTTTACAAAGGACTACTCAACGAACCCCAAGACTTGAAGGACTGCCAGTGTACTAGCTGTCTCACACAAGTGAGTTTCACTCAGCCATTTGTATTGCTTTATAGATCGGTTAGCTGTATATTGCTTATATTAGATATCTTTCTATCTATATAAATATAGAGAGAATATGTAGTGTCCTGGTTTTGTTCTCTAGAGAACACTGTCTAACACAACCATCAACAATATTAGAAAGCCAGAGAAGAAATTTCTGCCTTGGAACAAGTGAGAAATATTTAAGCTTAGAGAAAATTCAGGTTAGGTAAAATGTAAAATCAACTTAGGGGGGTCAGATATCATATTTTACCAAAGTATAATCCACCATAATTAAGTTTACAATAATCTCTGTCTGATAGTAAAGCTGTTAGCATCCCTCACCTGTGGCCCAAGGAGATCTACCAAAGGATTAATAGAAGGAAATACACAGCAGATGGATTCTGACTTCCACTGTCCTTTACCTTCTGCAAATTGGGTGTTCACACTTTACAGTTTCATATCTTCCCTTCATCAATATAAAAATATTGTCATCTTTGGATCACACTGACTGGTATGCTTCTTCCATGTAGACTTAGTTGGTGCCTATGGCAGTTATATAATTGTCCATTTAAGGATTAAGTGTGTAGAGATGGACTATAGCCTGTCAATCAGATCACAGCCAAGAAAGCCTCTATGTGGCATGACCTTCTCCTGAGAATTCTGGCAAATTCTGAACTTACTCCTTGGATGTGGGAGAAACTTCTGTCTCTCTGCTGACTTCCCTGGAAGACAATGCAGCTGATAAGACACGTGGAACTCCCCTAGTGCTCTGAGCTGGACAAGCCACATGGATGCAACCAGACTTCTAAAGTTAGAGAAGCCACAGAGAGACCCCTGCCAGCACTGAGATTCTTATAACTCCACTGGATCCAAAGACTTTCTACTAACTGGCTTGTGATCATTTTGAATTTGGCTTTATTATATGTGTTTCATGAGTGTGAAGAGCGTTTTATAGATTGGTATCAGCCATATGGGCTAATATTGTATACATGAACTTTGATTGGAACTAATATTGTATATATGAACTTTGGATTGGGATGTTTTCGTAAACTCTCATAGATATATGCATATCAAGCAACATCATGTAATAAGAACTTGGACTGGGGCTAGAATTGAGTTCTGAAATCAGGGCTAGAATTAAATGGAACCCCAAAATTCAACTGCTTGTTCACAGGTTATGAACAACTCTGGTTTACTGTGGTGTACGATTGACATTTTATGACAAAACAAAAACAAATGAAAGCAAAACAAAAACATAAGCAATCATTCCCTTGGGGCATAAGGCATTGAATTGATAGCATCAATAATGTACTCAAAGACAATAAATGTCAGGTACTGCAGGTATAAAGAATTTATTCATGTTGAGCCCAGTTTCACACTGCAATGAGTTGTTGCTTTGTACAGACTGAATTCTGAAATTATTGAGCTCTGTTTATAATGAGGATGGGGATTTGTGCTGGGGGAAAAATTCCTGTAAAATTCATTATACGGGTGGATCCTTGCCTATCAGATTAATACCTGTTATATTAATGCAAGGGGAGCATTGAGATACTAAATAAATTGTGGTTCTGTCTCACCTTTCATTGGATGCTCACTAAGCCAGGGGTCCCACCCAAGATCCAATAGCTACTATTTGCACAGTCTTGATGTGACCATCCTTTGCTTTCTCTCCCATCAGGGATGTTTAGGTAGCATTTAGGTAAGACCTAGTGCCTTTCGTTTGGCTTTGCAGTCAAACGACTGCAAACGACTTTGGTGTGGCCTTTGGGGTGTGCCATATTCCCAGTGAGGCCAGCATTGAAGGTCATCGTATTATTTAGTCCACAGCATGGCTCACCAAACATTGGGTAGATTTTTATTCAAAGAACACACTCTTAAACTACTAATAGCTCAAGGGAAAAATGGCAAAATGTGATACACATATGTAAAATGTATAGGATGTAGTAAATGCAATACTCAGAGGGAAACATATGACCATATACTCCGGCATAAACAAAGGCGATCTTAAATTGACAGGCTAATTCAAGAAATCCAGAAACTTGGAAGAGATGAGTAGACTACAGCATGCTTAAACTTGTCCTAAAAAGTGTGGTGGTGGTGGTGGTAGTGGGAAATAAAATAAAGCAGAAATAAGTTAAATTTTAAAAAAGCTGAAAAGAATAGATTCAAAACCTTCAAAGTGATACATGAGGGAAAAGGTACAAACAACATAAAAAAATGAAAGCAGGCATATTACAAGTGACCCAACAGAGTAAATATGAAAATGGCAAGACAATATGTAGATGTCTGTGGCACTAAGATAAATAAACTACATACAGTGAGCAAATCCTAACGAATGCACAACCTACCCAAACTAACTGCAGACGAAACTGAAAATCTCAACAGATGCACAAGTGAAGAGATCGAATCAATTATTAAGAACTTTCCAATAATAACAAAGTTCTGAACCAGCTGGCTTCATCAGGGAATTTGACCAAATGTTTAGAGGAGAATTGACACCAACATTGTTTAAGTTTTTCCATAAAAAAGAAAAGGAAGGAATACTGCAACATTCTTGAGATAAACCATGTGTTTGTGTATGTACACATGAGAAAGATGAGACTTTGCTCTCCCATAAAGGGTTACAATCTCTGAAACCCACAGGGAGAGTTCCACCCCATCTTAGAAGATCTCTGAGTCAGAATCTATTAGATGGCAGCGAGTTTTTGTTTGCTTATTTGTTTACCTTTGGAATACATACCTTGGAATACATAAATCTCCTTGGTTTTTCTTTCCTAAAGAATATAGCCTAAGACACCTGCCAAAGTAATATAGATTCAACACAATTCTGCTCAAAATCCCAACCACCGTCTTTATAGAAACAGAAAAGAGTAGTCCTCAACTTTAAAAGGAATGGAAAAAGCATTGCTGAAAAAGAAATAGAAGAATGCACACTTATTAACAACCTGAGATGTGCAAATGACACAATCTTGTTTGCTGAAAGTGATGAGGACTTGAAGCATTTGTTGATGGAGATCAAGGACTGCAGCTTTCGGTATTGATACCAATTGAGTGTTAAGAAAACCCACATCCTCACAACTGTGATAACCTCATGATAGATGGATAAAATACTGAAGTTGTCAAGGGTTTATTTTGTATTGCTTGTATCCACAAGCTATGCTCACATACGTAGCAGTCAAGACATCTGAAGGAGCATTGTATTGGGTAAATCAAAATACCAAAAAGCGAGGATGTTACTTTGTGGAGTAAATTGTGCCTGACCCGAGCCATGATATTGTCAATTGCTTCTTATGCATGTGAAAGTTGGACATTGAATAAGAAAGACCAAAGATGAATAGAAGCATCTAGACTATGGCTCTGGAAAAGAATGTTGAAAGTATCAACTGTCAAGCGAACAGAGATGCCTTAGAATATCGAAGTTGAGACAGATTGCTCAATGGAGGCCAGGATAGCAAGATTTGTCTCATATACTTTGCATATGATGTCAGGAGGGACCAGTCTATAGAGAAGAACGTCATGCTTGATAAAGCATTGGGGCAGTAAAAGAGGAAGGCCTTCTATAAGATGAATTGACAAAACTGTGAGAATGTCACAAAGTTGGACAGTGTTTTGATCTGTTGTACACTGAATTGCTATGAATCAGAACCAACTGGGTCACAACAAATAGCAATATAATTAAGATAAAATTCAAAAATAAATGCATAGCAAACATTGGCAAGAATGTGGGGAAACGGGAGCACTTATTCACTGTCAATGTGAATGCAGAATGGTACTAGAAAACAATGTAATGGTTCACATACACTGACAATCATAACTAAAATAGAACTACCATATGACTCAGTAATTTTATACCAAGTTTCTAGGTTTCCAAACTTATTTGACCAACTGCCCGCTTTCCAGGGGAAAAAGACCAAACTCAGTTTCCCCCTAACAATTAACCTTCGTACTATAGATAGCCCATAATCTAAGATAAAATGAGGTGTTTTCTTTTGCAGCTACTTGTGGATAATTCTCAGGCCCTCAGAGGGCAGTATTACCCACTCAGGGAAACACTAATATCCCAGAGACTTTGAAGTTGAGACTGAAAGAGTTTCATGCCCATGTTTATTGTAGCATCATTCATAATGGTTAGAATATAGAAATGACCTAGATGCTCAGCAAAAAATGTGGTACAATAATTCAATGGCCAAGTACTCAGTCAACTACAAAACCAAAACCCCTGCTGTTGAGTTAATTCCAACTCACGAAATGTAAATCTTTATGGGAATCAAAGCCTCATTTTTCCTCCAAGAAGATTTTTGAGATGAAACTGACAACCTTGTGATTAGCTTTGCACTGCTTCACCTGCCATCCCATCAGGCAGTAGGAGAAATGAAGTCTTGGTACAGGTACACTCTTTGTGATATAGCATAATGGAGCCTAAATACCTCCTGCTAAGTGCAATAAGCCAAACAAAAAGGACAATTATTACATGATCCCACTTTTATAAAAATACGAGAAAAGGAAACTATGTAGTGATCAAGAAGAGAGAAAAGATATGGTCAAGCATGACAGGATAATATCAATGGTTAAAGGTAGGTTTGAATGGCTGATAATTTAATCGATAACAGAAAGTTGTACACCTTTTAAAAAGTCTAATTGTCAGCATATCTAGTAAGTGTTACAGGAACAAAAGAAAATGTGACTACTGAAACTGCACACACATTGTCGGTAAGATAGCGGAAAGGTAGAAATCACAATTGGGATTTCAAAGGTTCATACCTTTGAAAGTGTATACCTGGACAAAGAAAGTCCAGCCTTAGAAGCTGAAGTAGAGAAAGGAAGAAAGAGGTGCCTAAGATATGGGCAGAATGTACCTACTATCAGCGGTCCAAAATCACAACATAAAGACAGTAGGAAGTCAGTACTTATAGAGAGGTGCTTCGATAGCCATTAGTTTTACCCATCTTTCTTACCACGTGACAGATGAAAATACACATACACTAGCATGTAAGAATACCTCTACTCAGATAATAGGCATTGTTACTTCCCTTATCTCTCCACTACCTTACATCTTTTCCTAAACTTCTAATATAAATACCATTCCAAAAACTAACATATCAATTAGCTAGGATAATCTCCTTGTGAAAGGAATCTTTTATTTCCTAATTTCAATCAAAGGTACAGAAACAATGGGGAAAAGGCTATTTAATTTTTCTTTAATCCTTCATTTTTTTTTTGCCTGAAATTCTCTGAAGTGTATTGAGAAGAACACTTGTGAACCAGAGGGCTGTGCTTCTGCCTCTGCTCTTTCCATGGCATATCTTAATTAAAATGGGTTGGAGAGTAGGAGATGGAGAGAGGAGAAGGTACAAAGAGTTCATTTTAGTAATAGGATAAAGAGAGAAATTACCTTGACAAGAAAGGGAAAAAAAAACCCAGAACACAGAATCATTGAAAAGTCATAATAAAATGAATTCAAAAGCAGATAAGCCTTGTTCTAGCTATAGAAAAAACCTGATGGGTACAGATTTTCTGTGTTCATATCTCAGTTTCTCCTGAAATCAGTGAGAACATCCCACATCCCTTTAACTCTTGTTAGCAACAACAAAAAGTGAAAAGAACAACCTCTTGATGGCTTGATTACTGTGTTAGAGTTCTCTAAAGAAACAAAACCAGGACACTAGTAATTCTCTTTATATATTTATATAGATAGAAGGATATATAAAAAAAGAAATAAACAGTTAATCTATAAAACAGTACAAATGGCTTGGTACAACTCACTCACGTGAGATAGCTAGTAGACTGGCAGTCCTTAGAGTCTTCAGGGCCACTGAGTAGTCCACTGTACAGCAATTCCGGCTATCCGGCCACAAGCAGCAAAGCAGTTCACCAACAGCCAGCCAGATGACAAGATTCAACTGTCTCCAGCTCAAGATATGTATAGTTCAGAAGCATGGCGAAGCAGGGCTTGAAGGAACCTCAACTCACAGCAGCAAACATCATGGATTAGGTGTCCCATGGGTAGTGTAGCTCAGAGCTCGAGGCACAGGATGAACAAGGCAGCCAGCTGGTCAGAAGATCTAAGAGCAAGAGGGCAATGGTGAGGCTCATTGAGCCATTTCTACATCCTCCCTTCAATTGATCATATGTGTGTTCATTGGCCATGTTGTCACAACAGACCTACCTATCTTCTTTGGCCATGTAGGCACAACAAGCTTACCTATCACAATACAGTGACACATGTGTCCCAAAACAAAACTTCCCTCTTGCATATTCAAGCCCCGAAGGCCAAAGACAAATGATGTAGAGATTACTAGTTAACAGTTTAAGCTAACCTCCTCCGGTGTCCTGAAAACTTTGAAATGTACACCATTTTATCTGCACTCTCAAATATTCAAGAGAAGATAAGTATAATTCTTTGTTGATATATTCACATGACCCATAGCCTGAAAGTCTAACTAATTATGAATTCCCTTTTTCTCTCTGAAACATTGTCAAGTTTTAGGATGATACCTAACACTGTTGGGGGGCCAGGGAAAGACAGATTAGTCAATTCTACTAACATGCCTTTTAAAAACAACAACGGAAGGAGTAAGGAGAGAGCATCATCACACCTCTGCAGTACTGGAAAGGTTCTTACCTTTTTTAACATTAGTATAGCTCAGAAGAGATAGTATTTTATTTCTCCAAAACTCTCTTCCATCAGATATACACAATAATCTCCACAAAATATTATGGAAATACATGATGAGAGAAGAACAAACATGCTAAGTCTGAGGAGAATGTGTTTTGAAGACTGGAAGATATTATTTAAGTAATATTTAGCTTAAAAAGAAGAGTTGAACAGGTGGATATTGGAGACTTGAACTAGAAACTTTTGAATTATCCTCTCTCAATTTATAATCTATCATCTTTTCCAGAAAACTCTTTCTTTTCTTCCTTTTACCTCACCATAAAGATCTGGAGCCTTGTGCTTTTTCTGATTAATAAGATAAGTGTGCAATTGGAAGGGAAACCAGATGACATTAACATTTCAGCATGTTGGAAACAATCTCTCCTGAAAGGAGTTACTGCTGTCTCATAGCCTGCAAGTAAAACAGGCATCCATACTGTTAGTCTGGGTAGACTAGAGGAACAAATTTCAAAGACACGCATATGGATATAAGGAAAGGGTTTATATACAAAAGGAATGGGACGTGGAGAAAGCATCCCAGCCCAGTCCAGTTCAAAGTCGTAAGTCCGATATTAACTCATATGCCCGAAATCAGTCTATAAAGTCTTCTGACTCACGAAGTCACAGGTCAGTGGGTGCAGAATCCCAGTGCTGGCAGGGGCCTCCCCATGGCTCCTCCCTTCCAGGACTCAGGGTCCATCTACAGCATGCCGCTCCAGCTTCAGAAGTCTGGCTCCCTCAGGGCAAAGCCTTGTGGCCCCTCCTCCGGCTCCTCCAGCTTCTCAGACACTGCCATCTTGTCTTTTCCGTGATTCATCATCTCTGAGACTAACTCCCAACAACTGGGAGTTGTCTCATCTTCACGAAGGAAATATCGCGAGATTTCCCAGAAATCTCAGAAGGAAGCCATGCCCACATAGAGGTCCCATTGGCTATTCAATGGTTATCTCCAGATTAACAGGCTACACTCTACCCCTACATTTCAATCATAAAATTAACATAAGCACATGACTGCCACACATACTGACTCATTAAAATCTGGGACTTCCACAAGCCCATCTGTGGTGATGACAAGGAGTAATCAATGTGACTTCAATGTGTGCTTCATGCTTTCATATAGCAGCACATATAATCATGCAGCATGCTTCTGAGAGATTGGAAATCTTTCAAGGCAGAATTTATCTCTGTGATTTCAGATGGCACCATGGACTATATTGCATAGAGTAACTGAACTGATGAGGACGATCTAGGTAGGAAAGGAGATGCTACTAATGTAACTCCATCCTCTGCCCCCTTCCCCCATCCCAAAATGAACTTTTTGAGCTTTAGCACTCCAACACTCTCAGTCTCTAATATGATACCCAAAGATACTGAACTCAAGTCAAATTTCTACCTAGATTTAATGTCCAGAAATGACATAACCAGTAAAAATGTCCTTCTGGGAAGCCTCAAGATCAAGAGAAGCCTATTGGACTTGAAGTCTGGGACTTCATTCAAAACCATCAGAGAAATGAAAAGGCTGATGAATGAACACTGTCTTGGCTTGGCAGAGTTGCTGGAAATTGTTACTGTCAAGTTTTTCCTCCTCCTCTCAGCCTCACCTTCTCCTTTCTGATGTCAATAAGAAGTGCAATCAGACTCATCTATCTTTGTCTTCCTGGAAGAGTACAATGCAGTTAATTGATATTCTCTATATTTGGATCCAAATGGTTATATTTCAGGATGTGATCCTGGGAAAGTCTCTACTTCTCTCTTAGTCAGAATGAAAACCCAGGAGGTGAAGAAAAGGAGTTTGTCGATAGCTGTGTTTGCTGCCAAAGAACTTAATGAAAGATTGCCGTCGCCACATCCTCTTTAATTGAGTTTCAGCTTGTTTCACACATGGGAGTGCCTTTGACACAAGGGAATTATAAACGGACACATTGCCCTTCATGGCCGTGGAGACCAATAGTCTGGAGCTGTGCAGAACATTATTCATGGAGATTGTCCATGCCTCTTTAGATGCGGTCAGAGGACAGGAGTCCTTGGCAGGAAGACCATAGCTATACTTCCAGAATGACAGCAAAATGGAATCCAGTCTTTGAACAGTTTTTCCCCAATGGCTTCAGTAAGAAAATGCATAGATACTCTGAGTAAATACTTTTCTCCTTGGCTCCTAGATGTCAGCTGTCAATCTGGACACTTAGCAAATTTAGGTATTTTTAACCTAGTAACTTTAGGTTGTTATTGTTCTTAGGTGCCATTAAATTGGCTCCAACTCATAGAGAACCCAGGAACAATAGAATGAAACTCTGCCTCACCTGCGCTGTCCTCACAATGATCGTGTTTGAACCCACTGTACAATCTCTTCAAGCACCCTCTTTAATGCTACCCCTCCCCATTACATAGCATGTTGCCCTTCTCCACATACTAGTCTCTTCTGTCAGCATGTTTAAAGGTCATGGGATGAAATCTCAGGCAGCTCTCAGTCAGTGTACTGCTATGACCATTGTTGGATGAGCTTCTGCAAAATTTCGCTTAAATTTAATATTAATGACATTGTTCTATAATTTGAGCATTTTGTTGGGTCCCTTCCAGTCAGTGGATCAAGTAGCAGTCTTCCAAATATCTGGACAGAGATTGATGAGGGCTTCCACTGCTTTTCCTACTTGTTGGTACATTTGAGGTAGTCTATTAGTTCCTGGAGCTCTGTTGTTGACTGATGCTTTCAATGCAGTTTGGATTTCCATACCATTAGTTCTTGATCACATGCTACCTCTTGAAAGGCTTGGATGTAAGCCAGTTCTTTGGGGTACAGTGACCTTGTGTTTTGTTTGCATCTTCTTTTGATGCTTCCTGCATCCTTCAGTATTTAGCTCATCCTTGCACTTAATTCTAGCCCTAAGCTGAGAATAAGTATCTCTGATGGCATGGTCCCATTTGCTTCTCACCCTCATCACAAAGTGTGTGAAGATATCAGCTGGTGCGTGGCTATCAGAACAACCTGCCTTGTGTCTTAAAGACTTGACTTTAAATAGGCAGCCATCGAGGTGAGGCATCAACTAAGTCAGCATAAAGAAGCACACTGATCTGTGCGATCCAAGCAACGTGAATAATAAAATTGAAAGAAGTAATCGTATCAGAGCTAAAACAATGAACACAATGTGCAGAAGGCAATGGGAGACCATGGAAGCCTAAACACCATTTGAAGGGTCTCCACATGAACTAAACCTCTGGCGAATCCCTTCTGACCATTGTCCTGTCCTGAAAAAATAAGTTTATATTGAAATATGTGTATTAAGATTCCAAGATAAGGTTTTGCACTGATTCATGACATCTTAAGCCATAAGAACTTTTGTGACCTTAATCTTCTGAGAATTATAGTGAAAAGTCTCTCCTTTTTTTGGAGTCGTTTTGTCTGCTTGGTCGTTCTCTATTTTATGTGATATTGTATGGGCATTCCAATTCTTTTGGTTGAGAGATTGATGAGAAAATCCTCAATATTGCCCAGAAGACACCTGTAAGACATTCTTTCAGCCCTGTAAAAGGTACTCTGTGTTTTCTAGGCACACATTTTTGGTCATGAAAGATGTTTCCATATCCCTTTTCTTTTTGAATCACCCACACAGTCACCTTCAATTTGAATATTTGCACTCAAAATTCCACTAAAATAATTATGTTAAAATATAATTGAAAAAATCCCACATATCTATAATCCCAATTCAAATTTTAAAATTGTGGCCTTCATATTTAAGGAGTCCTGCATAAAATCAGCACCATGACTTTTATTTCAAATTTAAGGAAAATGGATCATAAAGATAAGAAATAATAGGTCCAAGGTTAAAGCCACTAGAGATGTATTCTGGTTTCATCTGGTTCAATCATGTAGCCTAAGTGTCATTAACGAAAGGAGGTAGCGAATGGTAGCTTTTGTGATTCTTGGCAAATACAACATCCCCGTTGGATAATATCTCTGGGAAAATACACATCTCTCAATCAGCCTTGTCAGAGTGATGGAGACACAGCTTATAAGTAACTGCCCTCTTTTCCTCTTCCTAAGATTTGTGAAAAGATGTTTTGAATTTATTAATGTCTACAAATCCTCCTAACATAACGTGACTCATGGGAAGTAGCTGCGTCTTCATGTGCTATGACAAAAGGAATAGAATGGTTTTATCTTGGGTACTAAATATCTTTTACCCTCTTAATTGTCTGTGCCATGTTCTTCTTCTAAACACACCATCCTCTTTCACCTATTCATTCTTTCCTTGGATGTGCAATCATTGCTGCTAACATATAGCAGTTACTTGATTTTGGCACCAGTCATCAAATGGCAAATAACACAGACTTATTCTGTGTCTTCATGTCTGTGCTTTCAGAACGATCTAACAAGACAATAATGATCCTGGTTCATTTATAATCTTTCTTCTGGGAGACCTACACATGATTTGTTTTCTTCAATAAGCCCTAGACTGGAGACACAGTCTTCATTCATTTTTACTATGTCCACATATAATTGGAATGACTCATGCAAGAAAATCAATGTAATTCAATGGTATTGGACCTTGAAATGATGAGCAACTTTTCCATTCCTGAGATTTCCAATTGGACTGAAGTGCATTGGGACTCTGTCCTTAAAATTGTCAATGTGGTGAATTTTCAGAATCAATGGCTTTATTTTATTTCTTCCTAGGCCGGTTTGTTTGTGGGGTGCTAACACATACATTAGTTACTGTAAGATAGTAGCATAGTTTGTATGCCATAGCATGCTTACTTGGTCATAGAAACTTATCCAAAGCACCCTAATACAGTGCCTGGAACATAGGAAACACTTGAGAAACATTGTACAGCAAGGGAAACAAGAAATGAATAAATGAGCTTTAAAGCACATGTTCTGTACTGGCTGTACATATTCTTCCTCCTTTCTCACTTCTGGAAACCCCCATTAACTTGTAAAGCTGTAGTAATTAGCATGGTTGTTGTTTTTCCCCTCTAATTATAGCCTTGTCCAGAAAAAAAATAGCTTTAAAGACCCTATCTTGAAAAATTTAGTAATATGTTCCTACATTATTTTGTATTCTTTACTCAGCTTCTTTCCCTGTTAGCTGCTGCCATCTAAGAAGCACTGTTTAGGAAGGAAGGCCTTTTGGACACTTCTCTGCAGGGCTTTCTTTGGAGCAGGAGTCAGAGTGGATTGGGCTGTTTTGGCAAGGGCCATGTTCCTATATAATCACCACCCAAAATCCAGTACATAATCTTACTGTGAATAGAATAGTTTAGAAAAGGCATGAGGCAGTGAAAAAAATGTATTGGATTAATTTTTTTTTCATTCAGTAATTACTGCACTGCAGCAAACAGAGCTGGGTCTGAGCGAATGTTGACATCTAATTTTCAGGTTTTGAATTGCTTGGAGAAAAGCAGATTCCTCTGTTTTCACCTACTAACGTTTCACTGGGAGGTAATTATGCAGAACAGAGAATGGTTCTGTGAAGTGTTTAATGTGGGTGGGTCATAACCAGACAGAAAATGGACCTTTGCTTTTAAGATAATAAAAAATAAAGGACTGTGCTCTCCAAGAAGCAGTGGTGAGGTCATCAAATAGATGTACTTTGCAGAATATCACATTTGAGATACTTGTTTACTTGTTACTTGTCATTCGTAATATGTCAACATAATCTTGAAACAAAGTCTCTTATAATCCTTGGTACCATTTTTTGAGGTGAATTTCCATCTCCATGAGCAGGGTTCTTGTTTGATATACATTCTATTGATTTTGTTAAAAGGCAAATCCATACATGTATATTACCTGATACATGTTTTTCTCAGGTTCCAAGTAAGAAATGAAATAGGGAAAGGGGTTAAGTGGAAGGTGGCATGGTATCATGAAACTGGTATTTTAGGGTGATAACTGTATTATAATCCCTGATTGAGGGCTCGGCTACTAACCTAAAGTCAGATTTTAGAGTTTACTCAGAGGTATCTGGGGGATAAAAAAAAATGGAGGTGCTAGAGAAGATCAATGTACCCATGAACTCAAAAATAATTTAGAGCAGGTTGAAAAGAGGGAAAACTAAAATTTACAATGTTTGTCTTCTTACTTTATCACCAAAGGAAAAACCTGAAAATATACTGTAATTGAATAACTGAATAGAAGTCTTCTAAAGTCCTTTAATACAATTAAAGAATATGCTAGTAATTTTCTTTTTTTTTTTTTGCTTCTTTAATGAAGGTGGTGTTTATTATTATTATTTTATCACAGCAGGGGATTTTTTGTCATACTTACAGGTGGATTACTATAAAATCATGTATATCCCAGACTACACTTTTATATAACACAAGGAAAAATGAAGAAACATGAACGCATCTACTAATTTTGACAAAAGAAACACAGGCAGTCTTTCATGAGCCACAAAGACACAGAGCACAGTTATGAAGAACCAAACCAAACCACTGTCTTTGAGTTGAAGCCAACTCAGAGTGACTTCATAAGAAAGGGGAGGGCTGCCCTCTGGGTGTTTCCAAGACTTACCTCTTTATGAGAGTAGAAAGCCCCTTCCTTCTCTTGAGGAGCAAAAGTAGAATGTGTCTTTTATATTTAAAAATAAAGATAAGGTCAATGAGAATACAAAAAAGAAAAAAAAAACTAACTAAAACTGACTACAAGCAGAAGTTAGTGATCCCGGCTGCATTGTAAATTAATGGTATAAACATATTTACAGAAAGTTAAACAACCCTATCTACTATCATTTCAGAAATATAAAACAATTGACATTCAACAAAATTCAGTACATACATGTGAATGGAGGACTTCTATTTAAAAAAAAAAACAAGTCTCCAGTCTAAGGGTGGGAAACTTACAAATCCTAAACTTTGTAAGTACAATTTTAAATTTGCCTTCCTGGTTTGTTTGTTTTATTTGAGCCATAGTGGTATGAGTCTGACAATTCTGAAAACACTTTACATGCATCACAGGACTGAACAAAAGGGAAGATAGTGAAATCCCAGTGCTTCAATGTGATAAGAGAGAAATGTCAATAAGGACTGAGGGAAGGAAGAGAAGGATTCTATGGAATTCTACAGGAATTCGAGTTATATATGGAAGCATAAAGGGGACTTGGTGGTGTAGTAGTTGTATGCTGTGTTGCTCACCTAAAAGCCAGCAGTTCAAAACATTGGCTGCTTCCCAAGAGGAAGATGAAGCAAAATCCATATAGGCAGTTCTACCCTGCCCTACAGGGTCTCTAGAATTACAGTTTTTCTTAAGTGTGAACATAGATTTATGACATTTACCAAAAGGGCCCAAAGCACTCATGCCCTGGGAACACTAAGCATATTTAATATCTGGCTCTTAATTTCTAAAAGTCCACCCTCACTATCAGGTACAGGGACTAATTGGAGATGGAGCTGACTTCAGGGCTAAATCAGGGGAGGTAAAATGGTTTAAGATTAGCCTGGAGCACCTTGTTGAACTCTGTTTTGAAAGCATGCTCAAAACAACAGCAACAACAACAACAACAAAAATCATGAAATGAACACACACACACAAAAAAAACAAAGCAAACCATCCCCAAATACCTGATATTTTGATAATGTAGTGACACCTAAGGGCAAAATGATAGATAAATACATACATACATACATACATATTATATATAAGTATATATAACATGTATCGATATATATGAATAATATGCATCTAAGATATATAGGACAATTTAGATCTCAACAAAAAGATAAATGTGTAATTGAATAAATACATCAATTGCACATAATAAATAAATTCATAAATTGGACTATAAGGAAAATAGAAATTCTATAGTAACCAGATACTTAAGTAAATTAAACAACTAAGTAAATGAGAATAAAATAAGATTTTTGAACAGTAAATTTCCAGATGATAAATATGAAAGGAGTAGAGAATCAGGAAACCATTATTTTAAAACAAATTGTTTCAGGCAAAAAGCATCACTAAAGATGAAAAATCTGAAGAAAAATTTGATGTACTTCAGTAGGTCTCTCCAGCTAGGATACTCAAGGAAACTTCCTTTAATCTGGTCCTCTAAGAAGCCATGTGCTATCTAAATGGGATTATGAAAAGAACATGTGAGCCATAACACATCTGGATTGAGAAGGAGTTTTAGTAGAACAAAAGTTAGAGCACCCCACTGCAGTTCAAAACTTCCAGAGCTTCCCAGGAGACAGATGTGACTGTGTGCTTCCATAATGATTTAGTGCCTTGGAAAGCTGCTGGATTAGTTCAACTGTACTTGATAGTCTTTATGAGCTGGAATCAACTCCAGGTCAGTGGAATTTTGAGTTCTCGGGCAAGTTTTAGAAAACTCTCCTTTTAAAAGAATGTTAAAAGGAGGATGCTTCTCTTATTGTCCATTACTAAAGAGAAGATCCTTTCAAAATCACGAAGGTCTAAATTTCCAATGAAGAAAGTCTTAATTTTTTGCTTGAAGCAATATAGATAGGGAATGTCTTATTTCATTGCCCAATCTTCTCAAAGTCAGCTGCATATTCTGAATCCTGTCTTAATTCTTTCTCCTCCTGATGCAGCAATCTAACTAGTATCCAATGTGTTTTCACATTTGCTTCATTTGCATTGTTATAATCTAATGCAACTCCCATCCCCAAAATATGAGAGCACAAGTCCATGTACAAATGCAGATAGACCTGGGGAGATTTCCATGTCAGGCCTTCCTCCACAGGTCCTTTCTTCCTTCAAATCCAAATTCAACTTTGCACTACAGGTAAGAAACCAGATAGTTCCCTCAGCCTCCAGGGGGCCTCCAATGAAATGGAATGCCACAGCTTTATGGCAATTGAGGAACAACCATTCTGACGAGCCAAATTATGTATTGCCTGGCAATTGTGATCTGCCAGCAGCTGAAAGAACTTTAGGAACACTATTTCATTTAGTCTTACCTGGTCTTTGAGCAATAGACAAGGAATGAGCACAAGCAGCATTTTTCAAAGGACGCAATCAAGGCACCAATGTGGCAATGCTATGTATTCCGTTCAGAAAAATGGTAAAACTCCTCTTCAGAAAACACACATATTACCCCAAAGAAGAGAGTGAATTTTCACTTTGACAAGTCCCTTTAAAATGTTAAGGTAAAAGCAAGCAAACAATGACAAAGGTCTCAGGAGCACCCTCATTCTGTCTTTCTGGAGTTCCTCCCAATGGTGTTGTGTCTCTTACCAAAGTCTTTGGATCCTAGTCTTCATCACAAGCACTGATGATTCCAAGGTGTGTGTGTGTGTGTGTGTGTGTGTGTGTGCACTTTATTTGCCCTGTGAATTATTTTTTTAATAAAGTGATCTAATTTTATTGTACTTGGGAATATACACAGCAGAGCATACCCTCTTATCAAGAGCTCCTGCATGTATAAATCAGAGATATTGGCTGTCTTATTGGAATTGTGCAGCCATCCTTCTCTTTGTCTAAGTCATTCTTCTCTTATTAACATAAATTCATTGCCTCTCTGTCCCCTCCCCAATCCCAGGATTTTTTTTTTCTATCTACTCTTTTGAATTGCTGCTGTCAATCTGATCCCATATAGATCATAAAAGAGTATTTTATTTCAGGCACATATTCTTTACTTATCGAAGTTAACTATTGTTATTTCTAACTACCTTCAGGGAACCTTCTTGGTTTAAGGTATAAATTTGAAGATTATGGCAGGACATTGGTATCAGGGGTTAATCCTGCCTCAATGCTTCCAGAAAGTCTTGATTACATGATAATTTAAAATTGCATTTTGCATTTCCTCCCTTAATTTAGGATTTTCCTGTAGACTCTTTAATCAAAATACTCTGTAATAGTCACCAGGAAGCACTTATTTCCACTGGCATCATGGAAAAGGGGGCACTTGTTTCTGGAAAACACTTGTGTGTTATTTTAACAGGATTAGTTTTCCAATTCCCCAATGGGCAAAGATGACTCAGCATTTGATGACTTGTCTGAAAGGCCAGTACTTTAAAACCACTCAGAGGTGATCATAAGACCTGGGGATCTCTTTCTTACAAGTCATAGTCTTGAAAACCCGCACAGCTTTATATGGCCACAGTGGTGAATTTTCAAGGTTGGCTTTCAATTTTATGGAAAAATTTCCAAAATGCTGCCTAATTGTAGTTCTGAGTAGAACTTGATACATGAGCTTATCTAGTATATTTCCATGGAGTAGGCTCTTTATTTTTTTAAAAAAAATAATCAATGAAAATTATACTGTTGAAGATATTCTAAGGAGACTTAGAGATAGAGTGGCTTCCTTGTTGGATTGCTAACCATGAGGCCAGCAGTTCAAAACCAGCAGCACTTCAGAGGAGACAGAGGAGGCTTTCTAGTCTCCTTGTTGAGTTACACTTTGGGAAACCCATAAGGGCAGCACTCCTCAGTCTTACAGGGCCGTGTCTTATAGGCTATGGGTCAAAAGGGACTCTGTGGCAGTGAGTGTGGGCCATTATTTTTCTAAAGAGATCATGGAAACACAGGATAGAAAGGAACTAAGAACCAAATCAAATAACTCAGTTAGCGTTAAAAGATTTATATTTCCACTCTACAAATTGGTTATTAGGCCCTGGAAGCCTCTAATACTATATTTGTCTTTTGTCCATCCTTTTGAGCATATCTAATTCTGAAGCTTTTTGCTCTGCTGTCTCTGACTTCACCTTCCTCTTTCACTCTTTTCTGCTTGATTCCGGGGCCACACTTTTTTCCTTCTCAACGTGGGTGTGTTTTGAGCTTCTCTAGCCTCCTGACCAACATCGTTTCTCCTTTAGACTCACCGTGGAATTTTATTCAATTTGTCAAAAAGCTTGCTTTTCTTCCTCACCTATCAGCTACTAGATATAACAAGAATGGTGGGATCTCAGCGTAACTCGAAGATTTTATTTCTAAAGTTGTTAAGCTTCGTTATTTTCCTAGGACTGTAACTTTGCAGTCCTTAAAATTTTCTCCCCTGTAGGTCATGTTGTCAATTCATTGCTTTTGACTTATACATTGAGATTTGTTAAAAGGGTAATTATGGGATGTTTGCTGATGGTGCTCCAAAGTGAATGCTGAAGCCTGGTCTTTGTGAACAAAAATAGCTAATAGGAGAAATTTAGTACAATTTTCCACTTAACCTTTATCCGGAAAATGTATTATTACATATGGCCAATCTCATCCTACAGTAACTGAGGGAAATTACTTATTTTCAGTACTAGAAGTTAAGCTAGCTGCATGAACTAGTTTGGTAATGTATTTGGCAGATGTTTATTAAAAACTGGAATTGGGAAGCATTGTTTAAACAAGAAATGAAATGTGGAGGAATTGTGATACACTGATTTCACGAAGTTTATGCTATAAAGGAAAAGAATGTCAGTATATAGGTAAACCGGACATGAAGAAAAATAGCAAGAACAAGGGAACTTCTGAGAACCTATGCATGTCTGCAGATAGTCTCTCAGAGAAAGCGTCATCTACAGTAAATATTGCTTATTTGTTAATAGTGGTTTCCTGTCAGGATAGCGTATGTATAAACCCAGAGACCCTAAATCAAGAAAGAGACTAGTGTGGTGGCAGAATAGAAAGGCAGGCAGGTATACCTTAGTGCAGCCGTAGAGAGACGTGTCCGGAGATGTCTTTGAAAAGGTGGACAGAGGAGTGAGTGAGTGTGTTGCCGAGATGAAGAATTGTATCCTTTCTGAGTCTTGCTTAGTTTTCATCTAAGACCAACTTTGGAAGAAAAACGATTATGATATAGAGGAATGAGGTGAGATAAATTACCTATGAGGCAATCAGCCCTTTAATCAGTCCATTTAACTAAAACCTCTATTGTTATTTGCCTTCTATTCAGTTCCTTTTCATGGGGGTCCAGGTGTTCGGAAAAGACATGTTCCGTAGGTTCTTCAGGCTTTGTAGGTTTCTGAAAGCAGATTGTCAGACCTCTGTTCCAGGTGTTTCTGGACAGATTCCAAAAGTCAGTCTTTCTACAAAGAGTCAGGCACTTAACCTTTCGCACCATTCTGAACTGCAGCCCAAACCTTTGGAGACACTGAAGGAGAGACCTTGTGGGATCTTATCTGGAGGGGTGAGAAAGAGGGGGATGAAATATGGTCTTACCAATTTCCGTTCTAGTGACCGTTAGATAGGTGAGTGCCAAGAACCAAGACGACCCTCCCCTGCAGAGTCACCTTGTTACAGAATCTGACTTTCCTGAAGACTCAAAGACAGCCCCATGCTTCACATTTTAATTGGCACAGGGTGGCTTTGTCTGGATTTTCTTTCCATCTCAATGAAAATTTTTGATTCATTTTGTGCTTGGGGAAGAGAACGGTGGCAGTGAGCATCTAAAACAACAACTGATACAAACACCCCTCTGTATTTGGTTTTAAGTCTACTCGTATTATGTTGGTTTGGGCATTCGTTTCACCCTTTCCTCATTGAGAATCTGGGAAACGCTGGGTAACTTTGATAGCCTCACTCAATCGCATGTCAAATGGCGTTTAACTGGTGTGATGATTGTCCACCTTTATAGCATTGCTGTATGAGTGTAGTATTGTTGTTCTTCTGACTCATGGCGACGCATTGGAAATACATCCCCATCCTTTTCTTCTTCATAATCATCCCTGTATATGAGCCTATGGTTGCAGCTACTATCTCAAGGTACTTCCTCTTTTCCTCTTTTTTGCTAACTCTTCACTTTACCAAGCATGGTATTCTTCTCCAGAGACAATTTCCTCTTGATAACATGTCCAAAGCCCCTGAGTACACATTGCCATGCTTCCATCTACGGAGCATTCTGGATATTCTTCCTCCAAAATAGATGTTTGTCTTTCTGACAGTCCAAAGAAATTTCAATAGGCTTCACCAACACCATCATCCAAATACAAAAAGTTTTCCTTATTCCTTGTTCAGTTCTCACCTGGATACAGGGTGACAGGAAATACCATGGTATGAGTATTATGTAAGGAAAACCTTAGACTCCAGTTTTACTTAGTCTGTGTTTTCTAACACTTTAAAGAGGTCTTTTGGTCTTTTGCCCAATGCAATACTCCCTTTGATTTCTGTATTGCTGCTTATATGGATGCTGATATTGGATTCAAGTAAAATAAAATCCTTAACACCTTCAATCTTTCCCCTGCTAACCATGATGTTGTCTATTGGGCTTGTTGTGAGAATGTGGGTTTTCTTTACAATAGTTACGATTCATACTGAAGCATGCAGTCTTTGGGTTTCATCAGTAAGTGCTTTACACCCTCCGTGCATTCAGAAAGCCAAGTTGTGCCATTTGCACATCATGAGTTGTTCAATGCTGTGCTCTTCTTCATATAAACCAATTTCTCAGGTTATTTCTCAGCACACAGTTTACATAAGTGTGGTGAAAGAATATCACTCTGATCCCCTAATTCTATTCAAAGGACTGTCTCTTGGTGTATGTGCACACAATTAGGTGTTCTGGAATTCGCATTTTTCACAAGATTTTTCATATGCCCTTCATAGTCAAATGTCCTTGCAGCCAATAAAACATTTTTTTTTCTGATAGACTCTGGTTTCAGCCAAGATCCATCTGACCTCAGGAAAGATGTCCCTTTATTCATGTCCTCTTCTGTATCTGGCTTGAATTCCTGGAAGCTCCTAGGGATTTTAATGATCCTCAACAAAATTTACTTACCTGTGATATTAGGAATATTGTTTGATAGTGTTCCCAATATGTTTTGGCCTCTTCCTTTGGAATGGGCATAATAATGGATCTCCTTCAGTTGGTTTGTCAAGAACTGACTTCTATCAGTTTGTTGAAACAGTTCACATGGTATTACATAAATAATAGCATGTACTCTATTTTCCCATTTAATTATTATCTGACAATATCCTACAAGATAAGGCAATGCATTATGCACTATAGTACATGATATAAATCATCTCTAAGAGAGTAAATAAGATAATACTTACAAGCCACAATCAAAATACTTTTATCAAAAAACCATTCCAATTAATTATACAAGAGAACACAGTAACATCTCAAAATTGCATGACCCTTAAAGTTTGTAAGATACTTTCATATATGCTATGCCATTTGATATATAAAAAGTTTGTGACATACATCGATTGCATAATTTCATAGTGTTGTAAGTATTCAAATTCCTACTTACAAAAATTTTAGCTAAATTCTCATTTAGTTTTCAGAAGATGTCCAGGGATGTTTTGGGCTTGCAGTTTAAAGATTATCCAAGTTGGGTTGAGTCCCGGTGGCATAAGTGGTTGAGTATGGGACTGCGACCCATGGACTTGGCAGTTCAAATCCAGCGGTGGCTCTCAGGAGCGGGACTGGGTAGCGTCCACGACCACCAGAGGCAGTGCTGCCCCCCAAAAAAAACAAATAAAGATTGTCCAAGTCAATAATTTTGGGAGTTCATCTAGCCTCCAAGACTTCAGAATGCCTTGAGTCAATGAGAATTCCAAAGTCCTAAAAACCACAACACCACCACCAACAAAAACAGGAAATCCACAACCGTGGAGCCCGTATAGAAGCACCATGACCCATTCAGACAGAGTAGAACGGCCTTTGTGGGTTTTCGAGACTGAAACTGTTACCGGAAGTAACAAGTCCAATCTGTGCCCTGCAGAAGGGCCGGGGATTTAGAACTGTGACAATTTCCCAGTGCATATCTGCTACAGCAAGGTGGGGGAGGGGTACTAAAACCGAAAAACATCCACATTTTGTGGGAGAAAGGAGACAGGTACGAAGGCAGCAAAAACAACAAGGAAGCAAACTAAGTGGAAAGAGGAGTCAGTTCACCTTTTAAAAAATGAATAAACATTTAGTAAGTATGCCTGTACCTTGTTAATAAAATGGTCACTCTCTTTGGTTTACAAATTTAAATTCACTTATCATCCCTCTCATTCTGTTGGATAAATCACTCTAAAAACTCATAACCACATTGTGTATCCAATTTGATGTACACACCACTCGTTTAGTGATGCCGATCTGGCATTTTTTATTTCAGCCTTTTTTCTTCTGATTAGTGGCCAGTTCTACAAAGCAACAGTGACACCCTCCCCCTTTTTAGCAGATGCATAAATGCTTCATGCTGCATTTGTAAGAAAAACCTGCTTCTTTCTAATGACAGGGTATCAGGAGTGATGACCCCACCAGAAATTCACAGCTATCTACTCTGCAATGCTTCAGAGAAGTGCAAGTGATTCTACACCTAAGCCTCATAGGATGCTAAACATTGAACTGGGATTTGGCTAGTATTCAAACACTGGCCTCCTCCAGCACAGCTGCTTTCTCTCACAGTAAAGGAATGGGGCCAAGTGGCTTAGAAGTGGTACTAAATAGATTAATAAGGAATGTCTTCCACAAAGATGCTTTCCTGGATGTGGCAGCTGTGTTGTTTTCAGGATCATGGTCTCACCTTAGAACCATTTCTCTCATTGATTCAAGGACTATGATTCTAACGGAGTCAATTGGACAGCCTTCTTGTACCTTCAGGTACAGGGCAGAACCACAAAGGACACAGGCCAGTGAAGGAAAGATCCAAGCCTTCCTCGGTCTCTGGCAAAATGAGGGCTGGCATTACTGTGTGAGCTGTCTTTGTCTTCTTAGACAAAACTACATTAGTTGAAGTCTGAAGTTGATCTTGGACTTTTGTTTTGTTTTGTTTTCTGGTTTCTTTTATCACTACACTGTATGAAACTATGGGGAAGGTTATATATACTCAGATCCATGGACTCATACAGCACAGCCTTTCTCCAGAAGGTGCTTTCATGACTGAAGTGGTTAAGGGGCATTTCTAACATGACAATATTTGATACGAAAGGATGGAATAAAATAGGAGGTTCTCTGCAAGCATGCAGCTGAGGGACATTGAACCCACCTGGGTGAGATACCATTAAAAAACAAAACATATAAATTACTGAAACCCAAATGAAGCATGGGTTCTTTACTGAACATGTTAGTGGGACAAGAAGAAAGTAAAAGGAAAGTAAAAGGAAAGAACTGGGAGGCAAAGGTCATTTATAGAGGTCTAAATAGAGGCATGTACACAGGTAAATATATTTTTAAATGATGTTGGGGAAATAGATTTATGTGCATATACTTATTGGACCTCCACTCAAGTACTTCCTCAGTGCAAGAACACTTTGTTCTATTAAATTGGCATTCCATGATGCTCACCTTCCTGACATGGTCACTGAAAACAAATGTGTGCATAAGCAAAAGTGATGAAGAAAGATGCTGGTGCTGGGCTATCAAAAGATAGTGTCTGTGTTCTCTCTCTCTCTCAAGAAGTCCAAAAGATGCACTGGCTATGGCCTGATTGACAGAGTAGACTCTGCCCCTTCACTCAATCCTATCAAGTCCCACATTGGCACCAGATTATGTCACAACCACACATATCACATTAAATTTCCCTAAAACATCCATTGTGTCTGGTAATGCACTAGTATGATAATCCAGGAATCATAATTTAAAAACTCTAGGCTTGACAAATCTTTATGGTTCTCAGCATCTGGCTATTAGAACACAATACATGTTTACTAATATCTGTTGTTGATTTAAACCACAAAAGCTGGAAAATTTAGCTCGTTAACTAAAATGAAATACTACAACCACATTTAGGGGTTCAAGATATTTAAAAATCAAGTTCTTGTACCTCAGTTTGATTTGCTTATTGCACTCATGTAAGCTGACTCTAAAGTTGCTTCCCAGAACTCAAGTATATAACTGTTTCCCCCAATAATAAGTATGGCTCAAAGAGAAAAGAACTGAGAATTTGGTTCATATTTTCAATGCAAGTTGAAAATAAAGTGGAGAGTGTTCCAAACTGCTCTGACAAATAGGGTTTACGCACACACACTATCACACTACTGAAAGTTAGAGAAAATAAAACCAACAACCATAGACATATTATTCCAGACTCTTGTTCCTGACCAGAATGTACACACACACACACACACACACACACAAACACTCACATATCCCTACCTAGATCTGAACCCATTGGTTTCAATTTATCTTACATCACTTCCATCATTTTTCACAGCTTTGGAGCAAAAAAAATACTTTTCATTGCTGGTATTGAGTTATAGATTGCATTTGCTTGCCTATTTCTTTGACCCAGATATGATGTATTATGGATAAAAGATAAGCTTGGAATCAAAAGACTTGTTTGACTATTAACTTAATACCTATTATCTCTGTGTCCTTTCAAACACAACTCATATTTTCCTTCATTGTCTTTGCTCCATAGATTCCGTTAGTAAATTGTGGCTTTGATTATAGCTTTCAAGTAGTAAAGAAGCACCACACACACACACACATTACATGTCAGAAAACTTCATGAAAGCCTAACTCAAAGGTACCTATAAGGATAAGGTTTAAAAGGAACCCAGAATCTATGTTTATATCAGTTGTCATGACTGACATAGAAACTTTTCATCTGGTAGTTAGAGACTTGAGTGATACTCTTGAATGGCAAGGAGCAAAGTTAAGGTCTCATGTAAATTGGAATGATTTGACTTGGAAATATAGAAAATTTATCCTACAGTATTTTTTAATTAGATGAATTTTTCTCATGAAAGAAAATTCCCACATGTAGGGACTATAACTTTTGGGTCACTGTTTCAGTCTTGCCAAGACTACAGGATCTAATGTGGAGGTTTCTCTTATGAATGGAAAATAGCAGATCAATTAGGACATTCAGGGTAGGGAAAAAGAGAAGGAGTATGTGTGGCACATCTACCCTTTTGTCAGCTCATGGACAAAAGTGAAGTACTGCAACCACCCTTCGGTGTCCCAGGGGCTAAGAATACACGTTTATATCTCCATTTAACATTATTCTGAAGCTAAAGTAGGTGTGAAAGTACTGAGGGAAAATGGACATTGCATTATAGCATCTGTCATAAATATTTCTTTCTACTGTTGATAACCAGGTCCTCAATGAAGAAATTGACCGTTTTTATTTTATCTGATCAGGAACAAATATTTCATACTAATCACCAGTATCCACTGACATCTTTAAATACGTGAGATTCTTGTGACTTCAGTGTGCCTGTTCTCACAAAGGATGACCGTATTTGCTGAAAAGCTGGCTCTTCTCATCACTTAATTATAAGTGAGAGGCATTTAGCTCCTTGGAACAAACACATTCCAAACCATGTAATGAAACCATCCATATTCTATATTTTTATCTGTTCATTTTATCTTGTTTCCCTGATTTTTTGTAACTGTAGAAATCAGCAAACAGAAGGAATCAGATTAGCAAGATATTGACTCGGGCACGCATCTAAGTTTACCTAATTAGAATCTGTAACTGGAAAAATTATAAAGAGTGAAAACATTGCAAATAAGTAACTTTCACTCCAATGCAAGGAGCTGATCTTAGTTGCATCTGTAAATACGGCAAGAGTCAGTATTGTACTTCCTATGGTTTTATATATATAGTATATGAATAAACTTATATGCATACAATTTTCTGCTCATTTGGTAATGATTATAGAGTGATACCCTTCATATCATGCTGTCTCTCCCCATATAGTTGACAGTTTCTGTGTCCATGAGTTTAATGTAATAGTATCCATATTGCCAGTATATATAGCTTATGATATGAATTATGCTCCTATGGTCTTTCCAAGCATGATTTTGAAAAGATAACACAAAATAGTGGACAAATTAGACCAAAGGACAGCCAGATCTCTCCAGTTGATGATGACATCCAGTGGTCTTGTTATTCAGAGAATGACAGCACAGGACTTACCAAGCTGTAAATCTTGACAGAGGCCAATTTCTTCTTCATTTTTCTCCCACAGAGCAACTGGTAAGTTCAAACTATCTTTTGGTTAGCAACCCAATGCTTAATCCAACTGAATCAACAACACTTCTAGAGGAGAGGGAAGGTGAAAAATAAAAACAGAAAAAATATGTGTGCAGGGAGGCTTTGGGAACAGGAAAAACACAATCTAACCATGTTATGCAAAGATCCAGGTATATTTCTTTAGTTATTCCTTTATGCATTTTCTTCAGCATAGGTGTACAATGGGGAGAATAACATGGAATGTACCTTGAACTTCAGAAATATAAGGAGGTTGCAATATTATCTTGATTCTAAGAGCTATTAATGAGCAGTATAGACACACATGGGCCTAACTTCCTTAAAGCATTTATGTGTCCTGCTCTATGAAGAATCATCTATGGTTTAGGAATTTGATTCGTAAATGGGAAAGAAATGTCAAATCTTTCCACAAGATGAAGATATAAAACTGAACAATTTTATATTTCCACTTCAACTACAAAACGAAGGCAGCCTTCTGCTGGCTTGACGCTAATGATTAACATTTTTTGGAACTTATATTCAGTGTGAGCTATGTTGGGAAATCTTGTTTAGTCTTGTTCCACATGTCTCTAGCACACCCTCCCTCAGGAAACCATGGAGTAGTGGAATAGCTTGGGTTATAGTTGGGTGTGTGATCTATCTTGAAACTCCAATGGCAAAAACAAAACAAAAAATCCAGGGGGAGAGTAATTCACTCTACCACTTTGTTACCTTTGACCCCAAGGATCTCACTGTTGCCAATAGATGGGTTTTCTTTCTGTTGATGTAAAGTCCTGTCTGCAATATCCATGTCATGACTAAAGTGGAGCACAGGAACCACAGGCCTATTAGTATGCAAGGACTTCCAGCACTGCCCTGCAAGCCTCAGGAAGTGTGACCGACACCAGAAAACATTCTCAAAGCAGTTGGAAGCATTTTGACTTCAAAAACATTATGAGCACAATTGCAAACCCTCGGGACCTTGCTCCAGGAGTGTCTGCTGTAGCGATGGCCGGGTGCCCTATCAAGAAAGCCAGCACATTTTGTCAAGTGAAATGAAAGAAAGTGGGGGTTGAACATTCATCTGAATAAGAGAAAAACAAAAAACCTAAGCAAAACATGAATTGTGATGTGACATCCAAAAGCAGGCTGAGCCCTGGAGAGTGATCATCAGATTCTAGTGAAAAGTAATTTTCACTTTACTCCTTGTCAAAGAAAAAGAGGACCACCCAGTGGACCGGCACAATCGCTACACCAACGGGCTCAAACTTAAAAGGCACGGAGAGGCTGGCCCGAGGCTGGGCTGTGTTTCATTCTGTTGGGCAGAAGTTCCCTCTGAGCTGGAACCAACCCCATGACATCTAACCACAACAACCTGTGGAACACACAGCCCTTTCTTTCAGAAATGATCACAGCCTATTCCTTCAGAATCCTAGTTAGTCCATAGATGTCCCTGATTTACTCTCTGATCTAGACCAGAGTAGCACATCCCACCCTGATTGCATCACCTTGAGTGGCTCAGGTGGCTCAGTCTGATGAATCTGCGTTTCCACCACCCCCTTGATTTAAGCCTGTATGACCAAGGGGCTCTGGGGTCCCCTCGGGGTAAGCAATGAGCTATGAAGCAAATAGTCTATGATTCGAACCCTCTAGCTGCTCTCCAGGAAAAAGACGTGCCAGGTTGCTCGCAGAATGATTTATCGCCTCAGAAATCCCACGGGGCAGTTCTACTTTATGTGTAAGGTCACTACGAATCAGAATTGACTGGACCTTAGTGAGTTTGGATTTTTAGTTTTCATGGGGTGACCATGATCCCTCCATCTGTGTGTGTAATTATCTTTCATCTTGTGTAGACAGAACATAAGCCAAAGAGTGAAATGGATGAAGAGGAGGGAGAAGCGAAGATGTGGAAGAAGGTCTATGTAGAGGGAACACATAAGATGGAACACAAGGGAGAAAGCACCAGAGCTTAGCCAGCTGGAAAAACTGTAGCTGATCTGAGATCAGCTTAGGGTCTTATTGCTGATGTTTTTTCTTAAACTATTTTGAGTTGAAATTTCCCCACTTGAAATCATAAGTATATCATCCAAAATGCAAACATGAAACCATAATGAATTATAGAAACTACCTGTGTTAGTTGGAGTAGACTTGAGAAGCAAATTCATACACACACATGTGTATCTAAGGGAAAGGTTTATATACAAGAAGAATGGAACATTGAGAAAGCATCCCAACCCAGTCCAGTCCAAGCCCACAAGTCTGATATTAGTCCATATTTCTGATACCAATGTACAAAGTCTCTTTTAGATCCAAGAGGCATATGCAATGACACCAGAACAATCATAGTCCACTGGGTGAAGAGTCTCGTGTATCCATTGTGATAGAAGCATCTCAGCACTGGCAGGGGCCTCTCTCTAGCTTCTCAAGCATCTTAGCACTGGCAGGAGTCTCTATGTGGCTTTTCCAGCTTCACAGGTCTGGCTTCATCAGGGTAAGCCCATGTGACTTCTTCTCTGGCTCTTCCAGTTTCCAGGACTCAGGATCTATCAGCATGTTGCTATCTTGTCTTGTCTCTCACCTCCACAGAGGAAATGTCGTGAGATTGCCCAGAATTCTCAGAGAAAGCCATGCCCACAAAGAGTTCTCATTGGCTCTTTCCAGATTGACAGGCTAGACTCCAACCCTACACTACCAATCATGAAACTGACATCAAAGTACATGACTGTCACACGACCCTTTAAGACAGTGGTTCTCAACCTTCCTAATGCTGGGACTCTTTAATACAGTTCCTCAAGTGGTGATCCCCCAACCATGAAATTATTTTCGTTGCTACTTCATAACTGTAGTTTTTCTATGGTTATGTATTTTTCTATGGTAAATGTTCTATGGTTAAGGAATCACAACCCACAGGATGAGAACTGTTGCTTTATGAGGTTCTTGACTAGAGCCGAATTCCCATAGTACAGCCAGAAGGGATCTGTCGAGTCCATAGGGTGTCCTATCTGGACCTGTTTCATCTGTCCTACCATCAAGGTTATGGTCCTGGCTGCTATAGATTCTGACTGCATTCCCACCATCTTCCATGACAATTGACACAGAGTGTGTGTCATGGCAATTTGAACCCATAACCCAATTTAACAGGCATGTTTTCCCAGGGAAACAGAGTGGGCATGACTCTGTTTGTAGCTGAAGGTGGGGTTCGCTTTTGTCAGAAAAACTGAGAGCTGAAGTCACTGGTATAGCAAGATATTTCAATGAATGTAAGTTTGTTGTTCACAGTATAGAGTACCCAGGAATTGCTCAGTGTCTCCTGCTTCTCAGTGAATGCACCATATGCAGACTATAACTTAGGGGCCTAACGTTTCATCTTAACCATTGCCTTTCTACCTGTCCTGTGTATAAAAATGCACGTACAAGTTGCATGTGATATATGGGAATTCAGCTTTGTGAATATAACCTGAAGCTTAGAGAAAAACCAAATCATCAGCTTCATTTATAAAGAAGAAGATCAGTGCATATCTATATCTGTCAAAGTTTTCAACCAAAATCCCAGGATTAAAAGGAAAGGGACCCTGCAGATCAGGTTAGAAACCCCCACACCATAACAACTTGAGACACAGCGCTCCATTGTTTTGTTTTGTTTTAACTTGAAACCATGTTTGGGGGTTTCTCTGGAGACCAGCATCCTGACACATTGGCTTTTTAAAGAACTCCACAAGGGAATCGATCACAGATACTCTGGTTTGAACATCAGCACATGGGGCGGGCCTACCTAAGTGCACTCACTGTCAATATTGCTTCTACCTACCTAATGCAGACCACATGCTCCCAGCCCTAACTGGGCAATTTGGAGTTCAATCCATAGAAAAATGAGAGAAAGAAGCATCTCACCTTATGCTTCATAAGCAATACTGTTTAACACTTATATCTGATGCTTGATGGTAATCACACCTTTCCTGTTTTGTCCTTGGGCAAGAGTGGCTAGAAGTGCTTTATTTCTCTTAGAGATTTTTCCCCAAGGAAAAGATTGTAGATATCACTGGGCAGTGCTTGAAAAACTGTCATGCGCTGTGTGAGTTTTGTGAGGACTGGTGGTGAGGATGCTGACTAGTGCTGGATAGTCTCTGTCACAAAACAATTCAGAATTGTCTATGCATTTGCTGTGGCATAAATATCCGCTCTATTGGCCTTTTGCTTTGTTGTTTTTACATTATATGAGATGGACTCCCCATTCAGGGTATAAAAGAAAAGAGCTAAAAGAAAAGAGCTAAAAGACTAGTAGCATGTGTTTGAAAATATATCTGTAATATATATTAAATTTTCCTCAAGTTTCTGGAATAGGAATTAAGCCCATTGCTGGACAGTCCATTCCAGTTCAAGGAGACTCCGAGGAAATGGGACTAGTACTGTGATCTGTAGAGTTTTCACATCTGTGACGTTCAGAATCACATCACCAGATCTTTAACCCCAGAGGCCTCTGAGAGACTTTGAAGCATCAGATTGTTAGTTAGTAGCTGAGCGTTTAATGTTGATGCTATGCCAGAATTTCAAAGGTATAATTAGGGCAATTAAAAAGAAACCAAACTCACTGCTATGGAATAAATTCCAACTCATAATGGCTCTATAGGACAGAATGGAAATGTTCCCTGAAGACTTCCGAGGCTTAAATATTTAAGGGAGCAGACGAGTTCTTGAACCACTGAAGTCATCATTTTTATTGGGCTAATCTATCAACTGGACTTGCAAGCGATAATGCAAGCAATTAAGCCCAGAAAATTTTGACGTTGGGCATATTTTCCAAGAAGTACATTCCACTTCTGATACTACATATTGCTTTAAAGAGCAGGCCTGAGCATACAATGAAGTTTGTGCAGGAAAGCATTTTGAAAAGTAGAAGCTGATATTGAGATGCAGCTGACATATGTAGTCATATCTAGAAGTCCTACCCCGTTCTCGCCCTCCTGATGCTTGGTAGATTACTTGTGCTCCTTGCACTTTGGCACTAATTCCAGAAATGTTCACTTTCTTCCAATGACAAAATAGCATGATATAGGTAGCTGTAAAGAAGAAAATGTATAGTTTCACAGTTCTGGAGCTTAGAAGTCTGAGTTCAAGGTGGTGACAGGGTCTATCTATCTATCTATCTATCTATCTATCTATCTATCTATCTATCTATCTATCTATCATCTATCGCTCTGTCTTTCTATCTCTCTCTCTCTTCCTGCCCCCAGTGGGGAGAACCCTGTTTCTGATTTGACATTCCTTGCTAGTAACCAGATCTTCTTTTGCATCTTCACTCTGTGTGCCTTTATGTTTATGTCCTTAGGGGCCCTTGTAGTGTTGTGATTAAGTCCCGACTGTCATCAGAAAGGCTGACAGTTCCAAGTCACTGGTCACTCCAAAAGAGAAACACGTGACAGTTTAGTTCCAAACAGGTAACAACGTTGGAAACCCTATGAGATTCTTCTACTTTTCCCTGTAAGATCACTATGAGCTGGAATTGACTGGGTATTCCCTCCTCATATAATGTCACGGACAAAGAATTAAGATGAAGACTCTTTTCCAGTATGGCTGTCTATCTCCAGATAAGGTTGCATTCAAGGGGACAGGGGTCAAGACTTCAACATATATGTTTTTAGTGACATAATTCTACCCATAACACCCCTAATATATTAAATGCATTCCTTTAGTCAGGTCCATATATATTGCCTTTTTAGGAGGTGGTGTCCAGTAGCCTCTAATGCCTCGATTTCTTTTTAAGTATATGTTGGGTAATATGATGAGGAAAGAGGGAAGTAACCTTTAAGTGAGTGATGTTCTGCCACAAATTTCTCATGAATTCTCATGTATTTGAGAGCTAGAGCTTATCAATGTCTAGCCTATAGATCACTTACATTTGACACATCAGGCATGCGTGATTAAAGTTCAGACTCTCGGGCCTCATGCAGAGATTCCAATTCAATTGCTCTAACAAGATCTTTAGCTGCATCATAAGTACCTCAGAGCTTCATACCCACTATCCTAATGTTAATTATAGTTCCTACGTTAAAGTCTCTTAAGGACTATTTAATACACCAGTAGGGATTTCTTACAGAGAAAGTGAGGACCAGTTTTCACATAAGTGTTTTGGATCTCACAATTGAGCATTACATCACCTTGATCACATTGATCTTTCATGAGGAAGTGGATGCATTGTGCCACTTATGGGATGATCCATACATTAATGTGTGTGTGTGTGTGTGTGTGAAAGCTAAATGACATTTTCCTGCTAGGGTTTTCATAATAGCTTTCCTGGTATCTCAGCAAACTCAATTCTCTATCTGCATTCAAAGGCTAATTGATTCCTTAGCAACTAGATTTCAAATCAATTTTACTTTCTGTAGTGAAAGAAAGCTTAGTATATGTGAAGTGATACTACATAGTTTCAAAGTCCTTCCTGTCTACCATATGACAGAGAAGAAGAGAAAGACCCTTTCCTCTGGGCCTGTCCAGGACCCCCGGTATCTCCACTTAGCATGAGTCAATGGCTTGTAACAGCCCTATCCTTCAGATTTGATACTCAGTTGTAACATAAGTGTTTCCTCCTGTGACTGCAGGGAAAGAAAAAAAAAATCAACCATCCTAGGAACATTCAGGTCTTATAAATCATGTACTCTAAGCAGCCAGAAAAATATGAAGTTTTTCACTTCAAAGCAGTGTGAAATTTTTCAAGTGCAAATACAAGAAAAGGGGGACCCAGGGTTGAAAGAGAAGTGTATTGTTTTGTTTTTCCTTTCCAAGGATAATCACCTCTTCTGGAATCACCAGGAGTAGAAGATTTTGAGGAGGGAACATTTCCGTTCAAGGGTGTTCTGATGCCAAGTCCAAGTAGCTAGAGAATTGTGACACAGAGAGCCCACTCCTTCCTAAGGGTCTGCCCGTTGTCATCTCCCAAACCCATACTCTCCTAGCTGTCGAAATTGACCCTTTGGTGCCCTATTTGATGCAGAAAGCTTCAATCTCAGAATATTTTAGTGAACCTGATTCTTCTTGAAATTGGTATGGCTGTGAAGTTACAAGACAGAAAATATAATGTAATGAGGGAGACACATTCACAGGGACATCTGCTGTTCAAAACGACTGCATTCCTCTAGGCATCTCTGCCTTCTGGAGAGCACCTCAATAGCCCTTTCCAGTGAGGGACGTCAGACACATCACAGTGTGGAAGCTGAGAGCAGATAAGTTCATGGAATGTGTTATTGATTCCTTTGTTTGAGCAAATTTGGAACTGCTCCCTTGGGTCCTCACCCATAGAGTTTTACAGTTTTTACTGAGATACAAAAGCACAGCGAATGGACTCATGATTGAATAATTTATCTATAGCCGGATTGCACACTGGTAAATCACCTTTTCTCAAAAGCCCCTTAAAGACCCATAAATTATAAAAATGGGATAAAATACTTCTCACCTTTTAGAAATCTACACATAGACCTGACTCTCCACTAATGTTGTACTTGGACAGGTTCAGGGTTTTAGCAACTTTTTGTTTCTCTTGGTAATAAACACACACAAGAGAGATTTTCCCTACTGTAACTGGTGCCCTGAATTAAAACAGAAAGCTTCCAGAAGCATGCTGGGAGTTGAAATCTGTTACTACAGCTGCATTATTCTTTGTCTTTCTGAATGAATGCCCATAGTAATAGTCCTGGGGAAAACATCTGTCATCCTTGAGCAAAACTTTCTCAGGTCTTATCTCCTCCAAATTCACTGGTTAACAGTGTTATCAAAGTCTTTTCACATTTCTTTTTTTTTCATGTGGAATGTGGAATTATTTTATTACTTTAAAGTATACCTAAATTTTTACTGGATAGGTTTGTGTTTTGCTTCCACATGCCCTGAATATGGCTTCAGGAGAGACTCTACCCGCCATCACAGGTGATTGCTGAATACCAGGTCATAGCAGGTGTCAGTTGGCTGCATAACCACTACACTGCCAGGTCTCTTCCTAAGTTAGTTCCATGAAACAGAAACACAGTGTCTCTCTAGTCCTCTCCAGTTCTTCAAAAAGTAAAAAGACTGGGTTCATATCTGTGAGAAGTACCAGAGAGAGACTTTAATCCCTTCATTCAATAAACTTTGATTCTTGTAATTGTTGTCTTTGTTGTTGTTATTGTTGTTGTTGATCGGTTTTTTAGCATTTTTTTAATGAATCATTTTATTGCGGGCTCATGTAACTCCCATCACAATCCATACAAACATCAATTGTATGCAGGCCACATTTACACACTATTGCCATCATCACTCTCAGAACATCCTCCCTCCCTTCAGACCCCCAGTATCAGCTCCTTATATTACCCTTCCTCCCCCCTTCCCCTTGAAACCTTAATAATTTACAAATTGTTACTATTTTCATACTGCACACTGTACAATGTGTCCCAACACTCGCTTCCCTGTTGTCCATGTCCTAGAGAGTGGGCTACGTGTAGATCCCTGAAGTTGGTTCTCCCTTTCTATTCCTCCATCTCTCCACCCTCCTGGTATTACCACTCCTATTACTAGTCTCGATGGATCATCTATCCTAAATTTCCCATGTTTCCAACCTCACTGTACATCTCCTGGTCTAGCTGGATTTATGTGGTAGAATTGGGGTCATGACAGTGAGTGGGAGGCAGCATGGGAACTAGAGGAAGGTTGCATATTTCATTGCTACTATCCCTTATCTTAACTGGCTCATCTCCTCCTTATAACCCCTCTGCAAGAGGATGTCACCTCACCTATTGATGGACTTTGGGTACCCAATCTGTACTCCCCCTCATTAATAACAATATAATTTTAGCTCATTGATGCCTGACACCAGATCCTTTCACCACCTCGTGATCACACAGGCTGCTGTGCTTCTTCCGTGTGCGCCTTACTGCTTCTGAGCTGAATGGCCACTTGTTTACTCAAGCCTTTAAGACCCCAGATGCTGTATCTTTTGTTAGCCAGGCATCATCAACTTTCTTCACCACATTAGCTTATGCACACATTTTTCCTCAGTGATCATATCAGGAAAGTGAGTACGCAATGTTGTGCTTTTTAGTTCTTGAAGCCTGATACCTAATTCCTTTGACACCTTGGGATCCCACAAGATAGTGTGCTTCTTCCATGTGGGCTTTGTTGCTTCTGAGCTAGATGGCTGCTTGTTTACTTTCAAGCCTTTAAGAACCCAGACGCTCCGTCTTTTGATAGACGGGCACCATCAGCTTTCGTCACTACCTTTGCTTATGCACACATTTGTCTTCAGTGATCCTGTTGGAAAGGTGAGCATCTTGGAATGCCAATTTAATAGAACAAAGTATTCTTGAACCGAGGAGGTACTTGAGTGGAGGTCCAATGCCCATCTGTTGTCCTACTACTAACCCAATAAGTATGCACGTTAATCTCTCTCCCCATCCTCACTTATAAATATATGCCCCTATGTACATACCAGTATTTGAACCTCTATAAATGCCCATTATCCCCCAGTTCCTTTCTCTATTTCCATTTGCTTCCCTCTTGTCCTACTATCATGCTCAATCTCCATTTGGGTTTCAATATTTTCTCTCTGTTAGGTTTGTCTTAATCAATCCCTATTGGTCTTCTTTCACCCACCTTGTCACTGAATTTGTATCAATTGTTATTCCCTTTTTCCTGGGCTGGTCGACAATACCACCTTTCCCCCTCCTTCCCCTCTTCAATATCCTCTACCCTGGAACCATCATTCCTGTCATTTTCGCCTCTAAACTCTTTGTCCAGTCTATCTTGTCTATCTAGACCTGTAGAGGTAACAATATGTACAAAAAAGGTCTCCTAAAATGAAGCAACTGAAGCAAATAAAACAATGATAACAACAGCAAGAAACTCCCCTCAATGTAGTATACAGCATGTAACAGAATAATAAAAATAATAGCAATATAAAAACCTGTATAAAGTTCAAGGTCTGTAATTGACCTCCTAGAGTGACCCTGGTTGAGTCGGATGGAGTACCCTGGCGCCAAAGTATATCCTTGGCACACCATCTGTGACTCTACACTCTGTTGTACACTCTTAGTGCTTTGCATTGGTGTGGTTGTGACTGACAGGGTATAATCTTGACCCCGCTTCTTCATCCTGGCCTCAGTAGACCTTGGGTCAGTGAGCATAGCCATATTTCATAGTGGGGCCGGCCGTACAGTCCTCTTTGTGCATTAGCTGTTCTGAGTGGGATTATTGTCCTGAAGGCTCGGTGGGCCAGGATGCACGTCATTCTCTCTTCCTCCCCTTTCATTTGTTCTCATGTGCTCTGGTCAGGCTTATCTCACTCCCTACCCTTCAGTGCTGGCCTCCAAGGCAACTTCCTCTGGTAGAGTGGTGACTGCCCCTATAGGTGGGGTTGGGGTTGTTGTTGTCTTTAAGGAGTCTTCCAGGAATGCCTTTTCAAGCGCTATTCTCAACCTGGGGGTTCGAAAGACAATGCTCCTTCTCATGTGTGGCTAACAATGTAGACAAGGACATCCTGCTTGGCAAAGGAGGGGGTCAGCCATGAGAGGAAGACCCTCAGTGAGATGACTGACAAGGTGCCTGCCACAATGGCATCAAACATGACAGCAAGTACGAGG
>PVJH01017886.1:0-46607 GCA_004026705.1 Nesogale talazaci
CGGATCCATAGGGGGCTCCCCACACTCTGCTTGATGGATGTGAGGTCAGGCCTCCGTCTCCTCTGCTAATTCCTCCTCAGTGGTCTAGGGGTGGTGGAATGGAACAGTGCCCTGGTCCAGGGTCAGGCGACCAACACGCCTCACTTAGACCAGCAGGCTCCGGGCAACACCCTGAAGTCCTGTGAGGGGTGGTGGTGTCACCTGAATCTTCTGAGTGAGGAACCCCAAGCCCAGAGGTCTCTAGTGCCTTAGACGAGGGAATTCAGGGGAGTCCACGTCTGGCCCACAGGATGCCGAAGCTGTCACGCTTCCCCCACTCTCCCACCCATTTCCTTGATGCCCTATAGCCCTTAAGGCCCACCTTCTGGGTGGTCACTGCAAACTCCCAGGTTGTGTGCCCTACTCCTTTCTGCCCAATCTCCCCTGCCCCGTCTGGAGCCGTGTCCCAAGCTTCTGGTCCCAACAGTCGCAATTTGCCTTGTGTCAGTGTTTCTGCCAGCTGCCATCCACCTCTGGATGCTGACACCAGTTTGTCATTCTACAGAGACCAAGGACCTGGGGGAGCCTCCCACACTCCCTCTCCCATTGGCCTTGCCCACCCGCCTTGCAGACCTTATCGGCCCAGCAGGGGAGGGCAGGCCCTGGGTTGCCAAACTGCAGCTGCTACCCGATGTCACCACCCACACTCCTCCAGCTGGTCCTGCCTGCTGAGGAACCTCCAATCTGATCTCCCTTAAGCCATCTGGGGCCCCGGTTAGGCTGACCCAGATGCTTGGGGGCCCTGCCCAAGGCCCAGCCCATTGCCCCTCTGTTGATTCACAACCATGCCATCTGCTTAAGCCTTTCCCTTCATCTGCACGGAGCTTGTCCTGGTCCATCACCTCCCCTGGACGTGTGTGCTCCATCCTCAGTGCCCACCCCCAGCTCCATGTGTGCCACTCAGCCACACACATGGGTTCATGGACCTGTGGGTTCAGTCTCCCAGCCGGGGCATGCAGCAGGCATCCTCTGAGTGCCTGCTTGGCTCCAGGTCAGTGCTGGGGGCTGGAGAGATGGGAACAGGCCAGAGGACTGTCTTGAAATAAGCCAGGCTAGGGATGGGGGTGTGTCGGGGGTGGGGGGGAGAGCCTGGCGGTGCAGAGTCAAAGTTGGAATGGTCCGTGGGAGGATCAAGACAGACTTCCATGGGAGGAGATACTGAAACAAGAGGTCCCAGCGATGCTGCTGACGGGGGGTGGGACAGTGGACTGTTCGGCATGGGGGGTGCGGGGGGGAGGGGCTGGGCGCTGTGTGGCTGGAAGAGGGAGAAGAAACGGAAGGGAGGGAAGAAGAGAATGTGGTCAGAGGAAAGGCGTTGCCATGTCTGGTGTAAAGTGTGTGGGTCCTGGTGGGCAGCATATTTCCATGCTGCACCGATGTCCCTGGGGGCACCCTGACTAAACTCACCACCACCAAGTTTACTCTGACTCGTTAGGACCGGGTCGAACTGGCCCTGTGGGTTTGCAAGACCAACTCTTCATGGGAGTGGAAAGCTTCCTTGTTCTCTTGTGGAGCGGTTGGCGGTTTCCCACTGCGGACCTTGCGATTAGCAGCCCAATGCATAACCAGTAGGCCACCAGGCTCCCTCCCTGAGGGCACAGCCCTCTCTAAATGACTACAGTCGGTGCTCAGGAGAAGGTATGGAGAGTGTGGACAAGGACTGAGTGACTCCCATGTGTGAGGGGCCGATGCGTGGGGCCTCTCCCTACCCCTTGTGCTTGAGGGGGAGCCCAGGAGCCTCCTTCCCGTTGATAGCTCTCAGCGTGGAGCCTGGAGCCTTGACAGCCCAGGCTGGCTGGCCAGAGAAGACGGGGGTGCCCCAGGCAGGTTTCTGCGTGCACTGGACTCGCTGGCCCAGTTTGGTCAGGGAGCCCCCCTCCATGCAGTGTTTCAGGAGACTGAGTGTGAGGGAACCAGGGCTTGGTGATCTTCAGTAGAGCTGAGCCAGTTGTTAAAACGCTGCTCGACTTCTGTGCTCTCGCCACAAAGCCCTCGTCCCCCGGGGCTGTGGGCCCAGGGGCGGCCAATGGGGTCTCTGCAGTTGATCTGGGGGGCGGCCACTCGGGCCATCGTTCAGGTCAGTCCTTGGGGAGGAAATCATCTTAGTATCCTTCTTGATCATTAGCGGGGTTGCCCTGGTGGCACGGTACGGTACTTTTTCAGCTGCAAGCTGCCAAGCCAGCAATTTGAAGGCGCCTGTCGAGTCGTGCTGCGTGAGAAAGAGCAGGCTGTCCATTCCCAGAGAGAGTCACAGCCCGGGAACCCCACAGGGGTTGTTCCTTCCTGTCCTGCAAGGTGGCCATGAGGCAGAATTGATGCCTTGATGGCTGTGAGTGGTTTGAATTGTCCCAGACCATGTGTAATAATAAGTGGCTATCTTGACGGGAGACATCTAGTGTCCAGCCCTGGCCACGCTCCGCAGTCCTGTGTTTGGAGTGGACAGCCATGCCGTGGTGCCTCGCTCGGTGCTAAGGCGCTGCCGCTCAACCTGACCCCATTCCCTCCCTCTCTCCCACAGGGCAGCATGAGCACCAGCCACCCTGAGCCAGAGGCCCACGCACCCAGCAGACCCTGCCTGCAGCCACTGTCCCGGAGCTCTTTTAGCCTGCTGGGCGAAGGCCACGTGCAGAGGCCAGAGCTCCACAAGCGTGCCAGCAGCACCGTGTGGCAGGCCCCGCCGGGGGAGGCCGGCACCGTCCCCTGGGTCCCCGAAGATGAGGGGTGTCAGGCTGAGAGGGTAGGCCAGGGGCAGACCTCCAGTCTCCGGCCACAGCCTAGAGCCTCGGGCCAGTGGCGGAGCAGCACTGTGGGCAATGTGTCCGCCATGGGCAGTGGGAACCTGGGCTGCCTGAGGGTCCCCAGCACTGCTGCCGTGCAGAGGAGCCACTCGGACCTGGTCCGCAGCACCCAGACTCAGGGCCGCAGTGTGGCTCGCAAGGCCAGCCTCAGCTGCTCAGCCCTTGGCGGCTCACCCTTGCGAAGGACTTCACTGCCCCCTGGAAGGACTTCCGACCAGCCTGGACTGCTCCTTGTAGGCCCGGCTCCCGAGGACGAGGCAGCCCGCAGATCTGCAGAGGCCTCAAACTCAGCCTGGATGTTGGAGTCGGAGAGCGAGGTGTGGGAGTCCGCACTAGATCTGGAAGGAACAGCCGACTGCTGCAGCTGTCCCCAGGCTGAGCCCAAAGCCAGTGGAAAGCTGGCTGCTGCCTCCTGCCATGCTCTGCCCCCAGCAGCTGTCCTCCGCAGCACGACGGAGCTGGGGGCCAGCGACTGCTGCCATGTCCTGCAGGCCACAGAGCTCCTGGCCTTTCCCAAGCTGGTGGCATCAGTGAGTGAGTCTGGGCTTCAGGTTCAACAGGGGGCAAAGGTTCATGGCAGGCCACCAGGGGGGCTTCCTGGGCACTCCCAGTGCTGTGTCCATCCTTGGGGCCCCAGTGGGTTAACCACAGAACCTGGTACTAGGACCAAAGATGTATGGACCATGACTTCAGCCAGTGACTTGGCCCCCACCTTAGTGGCCCCGCCAGCGGCCCAGGATGCTGCTGTGCAGGCAGCCCCTACAGCAGCCTGCAAGGCTGTGGCCACCAGCCACCCCCTGGAAGTGCCCTTGGCCTTGCACATGCTCCCAGAGGGGATCCTGGGCCCTAGCCTGGAGGAGGCACCGTCTCCAGTGCGGGACGTGCGGTGGGATGCTGAGGGCATGACATGGGAGGTGTATGGGGCCACCATGGACCCTGAAGTGCTGGGCGTGGCCATCCAGAAGCACCTGGAGATGCAGTTTGAGCTCCATCGGGCGCCCACCAGCAAGGACAGCCTGTCAGTGGGGGGGCGCAGGGGGCCACTGCGTGCCGTCATGCAGTCCCTGCGGCCCCCCAGCTGCTGTGGCTGCTCTGGGGAAGCCCTCGAGTGAGCCGGCCCGAGGGCTCTGCTTGGGTCCTGCGCTCCCTGTGCCACTCGCAGATTGCATTGGACGTTGCTGCCTGCAGGCCACAGACCCAGCGTGGGCCTTCCTGCTTCTCGCAGTGGGGCTGTGTTTAAGAGCTTTGGAAGGGGGCTTCAGCACTGTGCAAAAAAGTCCCCAATTTTCCCATTACAACACCTGGCTTCTACTGAGACTGCCCCCCGCACTCTGTCTGACGTTATGGACCCCCTGATAATTTAATTTCACCCCCCATGGTGCACTCTGGCGGGACCTGGGCTGTGGGACTCATAGTGACCAGGACAGTGGATGGGTCTGCCCTTGTAAGGCTGTACAGGGCCTCCGGTGAGATACACACTGTTCTGGTCACCTGACCTGTGCTGGGGCTTTACCTCCTCGCCCCCGTTTACAGACCAGGCCACAGGAATTCAGACCAGTGTCCTCGTCTGTGAGATGCAGCGTTACCCCCGGCAGCAGTCAGCCTGCTTTATGCAGTCTGGGCAAGGAGGCTTTACTCAGCCTGGGTCTGCAACTTCAGAAGGGAGCAGGACAGGCCCCGGCAGATCTCCCTGACTGGAGCAAACACCTGTCTGTCATGTTCAAGGCGATGAGCACTCCCAAAGAACCCCACAGGTTGTGTGCGTACATGGTGATGGCAGTGATGGGCCGCTCAGTCAGCCCCCCTTGGAAGTCATTGTGCCAGGCAAGACGTGCACCCTTCTCAATCGCCTCACTCCTTGGGGTTGAAGGCTGTATTCCCAGCCAAGACGCAGTTCGTTGGAGTGAGGAAAGTCTGAACAGTTGGGAAAGGGAAGGAGCTGAGCAGGGCTACGGGGCTTGAGAGGGGCCATGCAGATAGGGAAGGAGTCAGAGCTGTAATGCCGTGAGAGGGGGGCGGGGGAGGGACGGGGTAAGGGTGGGGCTGTGATCCTCTTAGCCCTGCGTAACCTGGGTCAGGTGGTGGGAGCCTGGGACAGTGTGGGATCCTGCAGACAAGGCCTTGGCATGGCCTGACTCTCTAGCCTGAGGACTGTTCTTCAGAGATCTCTGGCAGGTGGGATGGGCTTGTGCTGGGAGTCCTTCCTCCCAGAGGAACCACGCCGTTCTGTTTGGCCTCTTGTCACAGAGGCCAGAGGGCAGTGTCCAGTGAGGTGTCACCCAGATGGAAGGGTTGTCTCAGAACCCATATGTCACCCTGCTCATGTTCTCGGGGTCTCTTGTGCACCTGGGAATCTAGAGCCGGCACATTGGTTCCCTTCTTCCATCCCACAGACCTGAGGGTCGCCTATGCAGAAATACCTTACACACAGCAGTGGGTTGATTTTTCAAGCTGGGGTGACGTTCTCCAAACCAAAGGAGGCGAGTGAGAAAAGCAGGCTTCTGGGAAACCAGTGGCCCTCAAGTGGGGCTTGTTTACCTAGAAACATGCCTGGCTCACTCCAAGGCTAGGGCTGGTGAAGACGCCACCTGCTCGAAATGACAATGAGCCAGACCCTCTGTTGCCAATGGAACTGGGCAGGAATGGGGGTGGGGGTGGGCATGGATCTGGAGGATGGTGTTGGGGGTAGGGCCTTGCCTCCGTTTAAAGATGTTGACCAGCTGAGCTGAATCCAGGTGGGTGGCATGGAAGAAGGCACTCGGTAGGGGTGGGGAACAGGATGGGCAGGCTCGGAGGTGCCTAGCCTGCCCAGGTCTACGAGAGTTGTTGCAGCGGAGCCAGCTTGTCAGGAGGGCAGGCTGATATAGGTGCCCTTATTTTGACTGAGAAAGGAGGGTGTGATGGGGCCACGTTTCATTATTTCTGGGGGTGTCAAGATGTTAAAGGCAGGAGTCTTGAGGCAGGTGATGTGGGAGGCAAGGTGGGCACTGCGAGGAGGGGATGGGAGTGGACAGTGGTCATGTAACAGGTTTGGGGAGGATGCGGTTGGAGATTTGTGTCCTCACCAAACATGTTGAGATCCTAACCACTTGATACCTGTAGCATACCCATTCCTTATTTACAGCAATGGTGGGAAAGCTGCCAACTCTTTTGTGCATAAGGAATGTGGAGGCCGAGGCACAAGTGCAGAGGGCCGCAGCGGTCCTGGTTCTGTGTCAGGGCGGCGGGGCAGTGGTGCTCAGTGGTTTCACACTTACGTTCGGATGGCATCATCCTCCATGTTGGTATAATTCTGAGTTTTATATGCTGACTTGGTCTTTGTAACCTCACTGTGTCAATTAGAAGTGGAGGAGGCAATTTGGGAATAAAGTTTTCCTTCTTATGTTAATGAGACCATATCTGATTTATCTTAAACCAGTCACTTTGTAGAATATTAAAAATAAAACAGATTAGGCAAATGGGGGACCGTAGCTTCCCCATGAAGATGAAGAGGAACAGCGCTGAAAGAAGCCTGCACCAACCCAACCATCAACAGAGAGAGAGAGCCTTCCCTGCGAGCACTTGCCACAGACTGCGACGCCTACCCTCCTCAACAGCGAAAAAATAAAATTCTGTTTGTCAAAGCTGACTTCTTGTACTCTTTGTTACCCCCCCCCGTTTTTTAAAAAAAGGGAATTAATGCATATATCATTCCACAATTCAATCACATCAAGCTGTATTGTATATTGCTACCTCATTCAGATTCCAAACATTCTTTTTCTTCCTGGATTCCTTGATTCGATCTCCCTTTTACTCCCTGACCTACCCCCCTCCCCACCACTGTACCCCCCTTTCCCCAGAACTCTTATTTTACATGTTGCCCTCACAGGTTCATCAATCCTGGCTTTCACTGAAACACAGAAGAACCTAGAACACAGCTTCTCTAGGGTGGCCCCCAATAACCTAACTCCTCTGAGACAAGCCCTGATATGAACACACAAAAAACAGAAAATACCCAAAACCTGATCAGGTCCAGCATGTAGCCTAGGGGGGCTCAACTGACAAGTTTTAACCTGTCAAGTCAGGTTTATCCCTTTAATCTTTTCTCATCACTTCAATGCACTCGGTTTAGTGACCACTTTCCCCCATCCCTCTATTACAGCGGTTTTCAACCTGTGGGTCTCAACTCCTTTGGGGGTCACCTACCACCATTGGAAAACACATTTCCAATGGTCTTAGGAACTGAGACACCACTCCTCCATCTGTCGTGAGGTGAATCCGCCCACATGCAGATATGCCCACATCTGAGTACTGGGAGTGAAGATGGTTACCCATGTTTCCAGACAAAATTTCATTTATTTGTCATTAGAAATAAATATTCCACAATATATAATTGCTATTGTTGTTGATTAATCACTATGCTTTATGTTCAATTTGTAACAGTGAAAACATTCTGCATATCAGGTATTTACATTATGGCACATAGCAGTAGCAAAATTACAGTTATGAAGTAGCAATGAAAATAATTTTATGGTTGGTGGTCACCACAACATGAGGAAGTGTATTCAGGGGTCACAGCATTAGGAAGATTGAGAACCACTGCCGTATTATGAATACGAGGGAAATCACCCAAGGCTTATTTCCTATGTAGATCCCACAAATAGATCTTGTACTTTCACTGTCATCTATAGCCTTCTGCAAACTGGATTCTCACCCAGAGGTCCTCAAATTACCTCCCATGGGCCACATGCGGCCCGCCAAGGACATTTGTCCAACCCGCTGCTGTTTTTGCTGCCACTGCTGTCCTGCTTAGCAGCTGACCCATCCCGGGTCCGCAGGGAAATTTGTCCATAGTGGTTTTTTAAAAAAACTATAGTTCAGCCCTCCAATAGCCTGAGGGACAGTGAACTGGCCCCCGTTTAAAAAGTTTGAGGACCCCCAATTTAGGCTCTGATACTATTCCCTCCTTCACCTTGGGAGTATATTTTATAATTCCTCAGCGACCGATGTGGGTGTGCTTCTTCCATGTGGACTTAGTTGACAGTCCACTTAGATGGCTGATTGGAGACAAGCCTTGAAGTCCCAGACGGCGTTTCATCTGAGAGTCGGCACCAGCTAGTTTCGTGGGCACATTTGGTGCTAGCCCCTTGTCTTCTGTGTTCCCTTCCTGAGGGCCAGAGGCCACAACTAATTGTTCCAGTGATGAGCTAGCATGAGCCCCAAACCCATTCCCGGATGTAGGTGGGGTTTTGGGGTTTTTTAAGACCTGCCTTTGACTCTTTCAAAACCTCCTTGGTAATTTACGATCGAGTCCTGGGGCACAACCATGTTATTATTGTCTAGTATTTATTCTTTTTTCAATATATTTTTGTTATAGTTGAATATATACCACAACAAAGCATACACAAATTCAGCAGTTCCTACATGGACAGTGATTTAGTAGCAGTGATTTTGTTCTTTAAGTAACCCGGTTTACCTTCCTTTTATATATTCTTAATCCTCATTAACATAAATCCACTACACCCTAAGGTTTCTATTTATCTTTCCAGCTGCTGTTGTCCTTTTGATCCCATATAGATAATTCTTAGTAGAGCAGAATGCTCAAGGCAGACCTTTTTTTTGGTTTTGTTTTTTGGGGCATCACTGCTCTCCGGTGGTGGGAGTAGGAGGCCCAGCCCCACTGCTGGAATTGAACCTCCGTCCCAGTGGGCCGCAGTCCCGCGCACAACCACTACGCCACGGGGGCTCAGCCCTAGGCATACCTTCTTAAGGAGACATTTTTTGTTTTCAGGTTTAAAGATTACCCTGGGACAATAGTTTCAGGGCTTCAGAAAGGGTGGTCTGTGGGAATTTCAAAATCTGTTCTAGGTTTTCCCTCGTTGGGTCAGATTTTCTCTTGTGAAAATCTTCCATAACGGTAGCCAGGCACCATCGCTTCTGGTCTTCTGACAAAGACGGCAGACCCTCAAGGAGGAATTTAGCCACACATTTCCTCTGCTACTCCAGGTGAGCTGAGACGACTGCAGTACCTTGGATGGCCACTTGCAAACTCTTAATATCCCTGGTACAATGCATCATCAATCAAGGAGACAGAACAGAAGCCCTGGACGTGTTATGAGATCTTTTACCTGAGATGTTCTAGGAAACCATGACCTGAAACCTACAAACCAAGAAACAAATCCCATGAGGTGTGTGGCTGTCCAAAAGCAACCTTAGCAATGATGTTTTTCCTCTTCGATATATCACAATGTTCATCAAGTCGGCTTTTTATAGGCGTACAATTTATTGATGGCAATTAGCAATAATTGTACAACCCATATGCTTAATGATTAACCACCATTAACCTCCACTTTTCTGCTACCTGCTGTCCCTGGTAACCACCAATCACTTTTCTTCTTTACACATTTGGTGTTCTTTATCTTTTTATTTAAGTGGGGCCATATGCTATTGGTCTGTTTGTGCTGGGTCTATTTAACTGACTGTAGAATCTTCCATAAGCCACCCCAACTGTAGTGAGTATCCAGACCTAGTCTCTCCCCCGGGCCGAGGAGCCTTCCCTTGATGCGTGTGGCACATTTGCTGAGTCTGTTCATCTGTGGGGGGCATTCCGATGGTCTGTCCTTGGGCCACTGTGAGTAGTACTGCCGTGAGCATTGTTGTCCAGGTCTCTGCTCGCAAGTCTTTTGGGAGGTATCTAGGGATGGAATTTCAGGTTATCCAATAGTTCTATTTTTAATTCGAGAAACGGCCACACTTTTCCACAGTGGTTGTACCATTTGTCATTCCCGTCAGCAATGGGCATGGGTTCAAAAGGTTCTAATTCCCACATTCTTTCCAACATTCGTGATTTTCTGGATAAAAAGAAGTTAGTTGTTTTTTTTTTTTTAATCTTTGTTATCCTTGTAGGAATGAAGTGTACCTTGTGGTTTGATCTGGACTTCTCTGATGGTGAATGGCACTGTGGACCTTTTCATGGTTTGGTGGCCAGTTGAATGTTCTCTTGGCTAAAATGTTTGTATCAGTCTTTTACTGGTCACATGGCTGGAAGTTATTCGTCTTTTTGTTAGTTGGGGGAGCATGCTTTTAGATTCTTGTCGGGCATATCATTTCAGAAGGTCGACTCCCAATTGGTAGCTTGTCCTCACTTTTTTGGTTACATTTTTTGACCAGCAAAGTCTCTCCTTTTTATGAGAACCCCTTTGTTCATTGTCTTTTGCTGTAGGTGCTTTGGTTACGCAGTACATTGTTGTACACTAGGCCTGACAGCAGTGCTCCATCTGTTCTTTTAAGAATTTTATGATTCTAGCTTATACATTTAGGTCCTTAATCTATTTTTTTAAATCTGTTTTTGTATATGGTTTGGTATGTGGTTTATATATACTGTTTCATGTAGAAATCCAGTTTTTCTAGCACCATTTATTGAAGCCTTTACATCGGAAAGAAGTAGCATCCTTGTCAAAAATCAGTGGATCACAGATGTATGGATTTATTTCTGGACTCTCAATTTTATGCTATTGGTCTTTGTTCTATTATAGTGAGTCACTCATTGGGCTGTAAATTGCCTGATCAGCTGCTCTGTGGGAAAAAGATGAGACTCTCTGCTTCTGTAAAGATTTACAGCCTAGATTCTTAAACTATTTGGCTTATCATTCTCTTTTTAGAAAGAAAATTACTCAGCATCCCCCTGGAAATTAAAAACTTTTGTACTATAGCCCATAATCCAGATGAAGTGTAGGCATCTGCTTCTGCAGCTACCTTGAACTTTCCCATGCCACCCGGGGAGGGGGAAGGGAGCATTGATGTGCAGTCTCAGAAACCCAGTGGACAGTTCTACTTTGTTCTGTAAGATTGCTATGGGTCTGAATCGATTGGATGGTCATGAGGGGTTTGGGGGTTTTTGTTTTTTGATTAGGTTTTTCATATTTCTATTGCTATATCAGTGCCAGCCGGTATCTATAGAGTATGTTTTAAATACTGTAAACAGAAAGTATGAACCTCCTCTTTTTGCTCTTCTCTTTCAACTATTTGGGCCGCTTACACTCCATATAAATTGAGGATTGTTTTTTGTGTTTCTGTATAGGAGGCAGTTGAAGCATTTTTTGTGGTCATACTGAATCTATAGATTACTTTGGGTAGTATTAATAAAATTATATCCTCCATTCATGACCAGGGGGCATCTTTCCATGATTATGCTTTCTTTTTTTTTTTCTACCATGTGGTCCTTGGTGTTTCTTTCCTCGAGGCCATCTTCTTCAACTTATAATCCTTCTTTGTCACTAACTCTTGTATCCCCATCACTAGCAATTATCAGTGCATCTTGATTGCAGGTTCGATCAATTTCAGATGGTCAGAGTTGGTAAAATCCTAAATTTCTTTATCTCTGGCTTTAGTAGTTAGTGTGTAGATTTTAGGAGCCCCGGCATCGTCGTGGGCTACATGCTGGGTTGCTAACTGCAAGGTCCGCAGTTTGAAACCACCAGCTGATCCTCTGGAGAAAGACGAGGCTTTCTACTCTGTAGGAAGATTTAGTTTCACAAATCCACAGGGGCAGTTCTATCTTGCCCTATTGGTAAAGTGAACAGATTTTAAGCAGGACACCATTGACCTGGGGGCAGGGGGGTTCTTGATTAAAAATTTGGTCTATATCGAGCAACAAAAATTTTCATAGAATGCAAAAATAGTATTATAATATATTTATTTTAATTTTAAAATGCCATGAGATATTGTTAAATTGTTAAAAAGCAGGACATCTAGTCATTTTATGATTCGTGTTTTGTACATTCAAGGTTCTGATTTTTAATGGATGTTTGCAACTATTTCTTATCATTTTAAGCCATGCCACCTTATTAAAGAAGTTCATGAAAGTTTAATCATCATTCAGGTTGACTCTGCTTCTGAGGTGGCACTCTTCTCCAGTGCTATTCTGTGGACCTTTCAGCCTCAGGGACTGAGCTTCTGACTCAATGCCTGGCAATGCTCAACTCCTGGTTATAAGAGTTCTGCCGGCCACCTTTTTCAGAAGTAGACCACCAAGTCCTTCTTTTTTTGGAGGGGGAATCACTGCCCTCTGGTGGGACTGGGAGGCCCAGCCTTGCTCCTGGAGAGCTGCTGCTGGACTTGAACCACCAACCCAGTGGGCCGCAGTCCCTCACACAACCACTACGCCACAGGGGCTCAGCTCACCAAGTCCTTCTTCCTAGTCTGTAAGCTCCTCATAAATCTGATGTTTGGATTAGTGATGGCATGGCTTCCAATATCATAGTCACACCCATGCCACAACTGAATGACACATTGACAGATGTGTCCATTTTATTTGGTTCTGCCATCAATATCCTTGGAAATAATAGCTGTCAAACTCATCAAATTATTATTTTTTGGGGGAGGCATCACTGCCTCTGGTGGTTGTGGGCGCTACCCAGTGCAGCTCCAGAGAGCTGCCACTGGATTTGAACCGCTAAGCCTGCGGGCCACAGTCCTGCCCTCAACCACTTACGCCACCAGGGCTCAGCCCCTCATCAAATTATTTATTGCATTGACAAATCACTTTGAAGGCTAAAGTCTGCCTGACTCAAGTCATGGTATTTTCAATTGCTTTATGTGCATGTGAGAGCTAGACCTTGAGTAAAGGAGACTGAAGAATAATTAATGCCTTTGAATTATGGTGTCAGAAATAATATTTGCATATATGATATACTGGCCACCGAGCAAATAAAGTTTTCCTAGAAAAAAAAACAGCCAGTATGCTTCTTTTTGTGTGTGTGTGGGCATCACTGTTCTCTGGTGGGAGTAGGAGGCCCAGCCTTGCTCCTGGAGAGCTGCTGCTGGAATTGAACCGCCAACCTTGTGGGCTGCAGTCCTGCACACAACCACTGCGCCACCGGAGCTCAGCCCCAGGATGCTTCTTAAAAGTGAGGAAGATGAGACTTCATCCCACATGCTTTGATCAGGTTATCAGAAGGGTTCAGTCCAGTGAGGGGATGCAAAGAACTTAACTGGTTTGCTGCCCTAATGACCATTTTAAATGCAAAAAATATATATACCTAAAGACAGTTACTCTTTTCTAAAGGTAATAAATAAGAACAATACAAGAGGTACACACTAAATTATGTTATGAGTTTTAAAATATGTATTGTTTATTACAAGATCATTTTATTGGGGGCTCTTACAGATCATAGCAATCCACACATCAGTTGTATCAAGCATATTTGTACATATGTTGCCATATTATTTTCTAAACATTTGCTTTCTATTCAAACTCTTGGTATAAGCAACGCTTTTTTTCTTCCCTCCCTCCTCTCCCCCCTTGTGACCCTTTGATAAATTATAACTTATTATTATTTTCATATTTTACACTAACCACTGTCTCTCTTCTCCCACAGTTTCTGTTGTTTGTCCCTCTGGGGTGGTGGTGGTGGTGGTGGTTATGTATTTATCATTGGAATAGGGTCCCTCTTCTCCCCCTCCTATCCCCACCTCCATCCTACCCTCCTGATATCACTACTCCCATTCCTGTTCCTGGATTTCAAGTGTCAGGAACTCATCTCTTATCTGTACCTATGTGCATAGTCTGATCTAGCTCACAGTGAAAGGCAGGACTGGAGTCATGATAGTGTGTGTGTGTGTGTGTGTGTGTGTGAAGAAACTTCAAGGAACCAGAGGAATAGTGTGTGTTTCATTGGTGCTATACTGCACCCTGGCTGATTCATCCCTTCCTTGTGACCCTTCTGTGAGGGGATGTCTCATTGTCTACAGATGGATTTGGAGTCTCTGCTTCAACCTCCCCCCCCCTGTTCTCAACAATATGTTTGTTATTTGTTTTGGGGCTTCTGATGTCTATTACCTGATCCCGGTGACACTTCATGATCACAAAGGTTGGTGTGCTTCTTGGCAACTCTATTCTTCGCTTTGCTTCCTAGATCTTTCCTCTGTTTCATTTTATCTGTCTCCTGTCCCACCATCACACTCATCCTTTTTCGGACTCTAAGTAATTCCTCTCAGTTCCAACACCCCCAGGACCTCTGTATCCTTCTCATGGTTCGTTTTAATTCCCTAGTTGTTCCCCTGTCTAAGGTGCTGTTTGCTCCCTGCTCCCTTTCCCCACCCCCTCCCTGTCGAAAGTCCCTCTGGGACTGTCAGTCCATTGCTTTCTTCTTTAGCTTTCTTTCCATGCCCCCCAACAATAATGGAGACAAGACAAAAAGAAAACAAAAGATTTAATAAAAACATATATAACTCAAGGGCTGTCCTCTGATCTTTTTCTCCACACTGATCCTAGGACAATTCTAGGAACTGCCCTGCCTTGCCTCAAGGGGACTCGTCTGGGGATTTGCGGCTTTGTTTTGTCTCCCTTGCTAATCTGTTATGTTAACCTTCTTGGTTCACCCTGTTGTGGGGAGTTCAGACTAGACCAACTTCCACCTTGTATCCCCAGTACAGTAGATCCCCAAAACTCACATGTTATCCATTCTTGAAGGAGCATTGTGATGCAGTCGAGTTACAAATCAATTTTCCTATCAGAAATAGCTGGAAACAAGTTAACCCATTCTCGACCACCAAGTTTTTACCCTAACCTTGCATTTTTATCTGAAACATTACCCAGAAATTTCAAAGTAAATAAGTTCTGAATTGATGTTATTTAAATAAGAAACACAACATTAAAAAAGTTTTTAACAACTACACTATGGCCCATATCTTGAGGTAGATGAGAATATGGATCTCAGGATATGAATGAGGGGAGGAGGTGTAGAGAGAGAGAGAGAGTAGTTATTTAGAAGGGGAACCCCTTTCCATAAAATCAACTGCTAGCTCACTAAAGACAAATGTATGCATAAGCAAAAGTGGTGAAGAAAGCTGATGGTGCCCAGCTATCAAAAGATAAAGCATCTGGAGTCTTAAAGGCTTGAAAGTAAACAAGTGACCATATAGGTCAGAAACAACAAGGCCCACATGGAAGAAACACACCAGCCTGTGTGACGAGGTGTTGAGGGATCAGGTATCAGGCATCCAAGAACTAAAAATTATATCATTATAAATGAGGGAGAGTGCAGACTGAGGACCCAAAGCCCATCAATAAGTGAAGCAACATCCTCTTACAGAGGGGTTGGAGAGAGGAGAGGAGCCAGTCAAGGAACAGTGTGGCAACAATGAAATATGAAACTTTCCTCTAGTTTGTAAATGCTTCCTCCCACCCACAATCAAGATCCCAATTCTGCCCTACAGATCCAACTAGACCAGGGGAGGTACACTGGAGCTGGAAACGGGTAATTCAGGACAGATGATCCTGTCAGGACCAGGGGTGAGAGTGGAGATGTCAGGAGGGTGGAGGGAAGGATGGAGTAGAAAGGGGGAACCTATTGCAGGGATCTACATATGACCTCCTCTCTGGGGTATGGACAATGGGGAAGTGGGTGAAGGGACACATCGGATGTGTATGATGACAAAATAATGACAATTTGTAAATTGTTAAGGGTTCCTGGGGAAGAGGGAGTAGGGAAGGAGGGGAAATATGGGGAGCTGGTACCAGGGACCTAGGTAGGAGGAGTATTTTTTGAGAATGATGATAGCAACAAATGTGCAAATGTGGTCTGCATACAATTGACATATGTATTGATTGTGATAGGAGTTGTATGAGCCCCCAATAGAATGATTTTTTTTAAAAGCTTACCGTGAGGTCTCAAGTAAAAATGTTTTGGAAATGATGGCAACATATGTACAAATATGCTTGATACAACTGATTTCTGAAATGCTAAGAGTCCCTGTGTTAGTCCGAGTAGACTAGAGAAACAAATTCATAAACATGCATATGGGTATAAGGGAAAGGTTTATATACAAAAGGAATGGAACATTGAGAAAGCATCTCAACTTAGTCTAGTCCAGAGTCATAAGTCCGATATTAGCCCATATAGCCAACACAGTCTATAACGTCTCCTTCCAACTCACAAAGCGCATGCAATGGCACCAGGACAATCACAGACCAGTGGGTGCAGAGTCTTGTGTCTCCTGTGGCAGGAGAAGCATCCCAGCCCTGGCAGGGGTCTCCCCATGGCTCCTCATGTCCAGGGCTCCAGGTCCATCAGCAGCATCCACTGGCGGCAGAAGCGTCTCAGTGCTGGCAGGGATCTCTCTGTGGCTTTGCCGGCTCCAGAAGTATGGTTCCATCAGGGCTAGCCCATGTGGCTTCGCCTCTGGCTCTTCCAAGTCCCAGGACTCAGGATCTATCAGCATGCCACCATCTTGTTTTGTTGGTAGACCAACTCCAAGAGGCTGAGTCAAGTCTCTCTTCTCCAATTGGGAAATACCATGAGACTTGCCAGAATTCTCTGGAGAAAGTCATGCCCACACAGAGGCCTCATTGACTATTGACAGACTAGACTCCACCCCTACACTCCCAATCATGAAACTGACATCAGGTACATGACCGCCACAGTCCCCAATAAAATGACAAAAAAAAAAAATCAACTGCCAGCTGCTTTTCCGTTGTTTTCCCCTTCTTTGCCTTTTTTCCCTAGGACCTGGCTGGCTTCTCTAAAAAGAAATCTGTCTTACATGGTTGTGCTGTTGGCATTTCTTTAACTTTTCTAAAGGGTTTACTAAATTATCATCAGCAATATCGATAACACAGTTAAGCAGTTCTTTACATGGTGATTCTTTTCAAAAAACGCTCTTAGGACACATTTTTTTTTTCATTCTAAAAACAGTACAAAAAGCTACAAAAACTTAGAAAATTATAGTTTAGCAAAGCGCTTGGAACACAGTCGCAAAAGGTTTAAACAACAGATACTAACAACACCAACTATCTCTGAGTGACCAAAACACCCACTGCTTTTGTTATACACATGCATTGGGTCAGATTCCGAGGCTTTGCTTAAGCTCCACTGCAAGATTTTTTCCACATTTCACGTTAAAATTCAATTATGTCGAGTACTGATGTGGTCGAATACTGGGGTTCTACTGGTAGTGTTCTCTGAGAAAGAGTTTTAAAATAGTAAGAAAAATAGTAAATGCAGGGGCTGAGCCCCAGTGGCGTAGTGGTTGAGTGCGGGACTGCGGCCCACTGGCTTGGCAGTTCAAACGCAGCAGCACCAAGGCTGAGCCTCCCACTCCCATCAGAGGGCATAGACACCCCCCCCCCCAATAATAAATGCTGTCAGAAAAATAGAGAAAATCATGGTTATTTATGATATTTCCATCTTGCTGCAATAGTCATTGCTTTGACCCAAGTGTGGTCAGCTGTGTGATTTATCCTTAGCCACTGTTCGCTGTGAGAGTAGGACCCCATTTCTGTAGAGCAGGCCAATGAGGCAATAGTGCTTGATAGACGAGAAACAATTTGATGACTTCTCTTCTATGGGCATAGTATGCTCATCTTTGAAAACTCCCTTTCCACTTATGCTGATTTAAGCAATTGTTCTGACAATATTTTTTAGCTTTTTGTACACTTTCAGGAATAGCATAATTCACTCAATTATATCGTGGGAATTTGGGGTGTAACACAAACAACAGCATGCTATCCCTGGTCATCGGGCACTTTTTCTCTTTACGTGATAATGTTTGTTTACTGAAGTAATAGACACAAGGGAATAGAAATGGATCATGTCATCAACAGTACGACAAGTCCTATGACATTGCTAAATAAACCTAACCATTATAGTTCTGTTTAATTCTTTATAGCTAGGGACAGAATGAACTAAGGGCACTGAGCATACGCTGTTGCACAGATGAATGCTATAAAGATTAAGGAATATGAATTTGTGATTTCCACAAATTTAGAAAGAGTTCTGATTACAATTGCCATTTTAACATCTGGTCTGTCGAACTCCCCCCAAAATGAGCTGTCAGTTTTTCCAAACCCAGTGGCTAACTCCTACCTCTGATCCAGTCCCTAATGGAGGGCATTGTGCTTGGTAGGGGGTCAGTCAAACACAGAGGAAAGGCCAGTGAGATGGATGGGGACAGTGGCTGCATGCCAAGGCACCTGGCAAACAAAGCATCTCTTTCGACCAAATTTCATGGTTCTCAAGGTATAGGCCCTTCCCATCCTTGCTTAGACTGACTCCTAGGTATAGTATTCTCCTAGAGGCTATTGTAAATGTTCAATATTGCAGATATTGAAATGTCTCCCTAATTTCCCTTTCATTTTCTCGGGGCGGAGTATAGAAGTGCAACTGATTTTTGTGTGTTGGCTTTGTGCCCTGAAACTGCCAACTTCCCTCACTAGCTCTGGAAGTTTCCTGGTGGATGCTTGGGACAGTTGTACTGTCTCTACTATTACAGCATCAAGAGACTCTGGCAGACTGTGTGACGGCTTAGGAGAGGGGGTGGCAGAGCTCCAGAAGGTGGAGGTGTACAGTTTGCTCAAGAGGAGGGTGTGGCCATGCCCTAGACGAGGGAGAGGCAGGAGGGCAGGGTCAGAGCCGGGCATGTTTGGCTCGGACCAGTGAAACCCACTTCACGGAGACACTTTCTCTGCTTAGTCATGCACCATCTCGTGGTTCGCTTTCATCAGTGCTGATGTTTATCAATTCACCCCTCCTCCACACTGGAACAGGGGCACCGTGCCCATGGCAGACATTTGCAGGGTAGCTCTGGAATTTAGGTGATTGTGTCATAGGGGCCCAAGAACAACCTCTTGGGGAAGCCCACTGCCTCCAGGGTGGGGGCCACCTCCTTGACCTCAATAGCTAATCGCACAGCCTCGGCACAGAATCAGAGAGCAGACCTTAGTTAGAACCCAGCAGGGTCTCCTTCTGGTGAAGTCTGTGATTCAGCGCAGAAACTCTAGATTCCAAGAACTCCCGACTCAGGCAGGATTCCTTTTTTGGTCTTCTTCAGGAACCCCTCCCTCCCTTTACCAGAGCCCTCCGGGCAGCTGGATTCCAGGACAATCTGTGATTGAAGCGTGGCTTTCTGAAGTTGTCACCTCGGGACCTGCCTATCCTGTGCAGCTGAAGTCCTTACAAAAATTACTCATTCACCTTGAAGGGAGGAACTGTTCCTCATAGAGTAGAGGCAAAGGTCAGAGTGTTGGGAATGGTGGAAAAGCGAAGAATGATCCTCTTCCCCTGTAAGACAGTTAAGCTTTATTCCGCCAACCTGGCCAATAGACACATGTGGGATTAATTGAAGGGCAGAGAGATAAATGGCTCTGTGAGCCTCGCCTTTCTGGTCCTTGGTTGGGTCTCTTGCTCTTTGATGGTTGGAGCAAGGTACAGCTGCCTTAGCCTGTTCCCTGCTTCAGCTGGCAAGGTTCACTTCCTGTGAGACATTCTTGAGAGAAACCATGTGGACCGACTCTGGTGCGGCCCTGGGTGCTGGAGCAGCCGTGTGCAGACCCCTGCCAGCGCTGAGATGCTTATGCGTTCGCTGACTCAGCTTTCCTCTTGCAGTCAGCATCGCTGTGTGTGTTTTGTGAGACTGAGGAGGACTATAGATTGGTAGTGGACCTAGGAGCTAATTGTTGGACGTATGGGCTTGGACAGCACTGGGTTGAATGTTTTCTGAACGTACACTTACCCTTTATGTAAAACTCTCTCTTATACATATATGAGTTTCTGCCGATTCGTTTCTCTAGTTTACCCGGACTAGCACACCCTGAAAGTCCCATGTCGCCTGGATTGGGTCTCTGTCCCTGGTTCAGCTTAGGCAGATCCCTGTCTTTGATGAGCCGATGCACTTTGGTTAAAAACTGCAGTTTAAGTTCCTTCCTCCACACCTTAGCCAGGAGGCATTGGTTATGCTAATTTAGCATCAAAGTGAGGCCAATAAAAGGGTCTCATCCCTAGGCTGAGAAGTAAGTAGACTAACCAGGCAAGGCACCCACACTGTGTGAGCGCAACACACAGGCTGGTGGAGGGCCCTCTTTCCATGGTTCTTTCCATGATTCTTGCCGAGGCCACATGCTCTTTCCTTAACCATTCCTCATGCAGGGCCTGATTTCCAAGTGCTCCCTCCTGTTTCCTACCCATCTCCTGGGATTGTGGTTCCCAGAGCTGCGTTGAGGAGGGGCTTGTGGTCCTAGGAGCCCACACTGAAGTGAGCGTTCTACATGAATCGAGAAGCTTATGGGGGAGTGGAGGGGAGCATGCAAGACAGAGTGGGGCAGAAGCCCAACATGGATGTGATTTCAAGCAAAGCTCCAAGCATGGACAGATCCCACAGGGAGGGCTCTGGGGTACAAATTGTATCTCCGAGTAAGGGTTATTGGGTTGGGTTGGGTTGGGACCTCTACGTACCTTTGGCTTTCTGGCGGTGGTCAGACAGCTCTAAAAGTTCTAAAAGTACAGGTCTATAGGGCCTGCTTCTTGGGAGTGGGCATGAAGAATGGAACAGGGAGTTAGGGCATTGTGGTGGGCCCACTGATAATTGCAGTGGTTCCATGAGCAATGCATCCCCAAGCTCTCTGCCCTGTGCATGCTCCGCAAGCAGTGCTGCCTCATTTGAATTGATAAAGGAGATAGGGGTGGAGGGCGGGCGAGACTTGGCTTTGCTCCTGTTAGAGTCCTTCTTGTTTGTCATTTTCCCCTGCCTCTTATCTTTGAATCTTTATTCTGCTGGGCAGTACTTCCTGGCTTTGATACCTGAGTTAGTACTTCCTTAGTTTTCGTCCATCCACAGGTAGGGTGTGGCCAGAGTGAGCCCCAGGTTCCCACTGATCCTTGTTAGGTTCCACTGAGTCGGTTCTGACCACCACGACACTGTGCCCAACAGAAGGAAGCACCCTCCTGTCCTGGGCCCTCCCCACAGTCACTCCTGTGTCTGAGTCCATTGTGGCAGCCACTGTGTCAATCCATATCATTGAGGACCTTCCTCTTTTTCATGACCCCTCTATTTCACCAAGTATGAAGCCCTTGTGCAGGGACTGGGCTCTCTAACGACATGCACGACACATGTAAGATGGAGTTTGGCCATCTGAGCCTCTGAGCAGCACCCTGGCTATACGCCTTTGGTCCATTCACTCATCATCAGTAAATTCACTAGACTCTGAATCGTTTACATCAGCAGCATCTCTCTCCCTTAAAGACATAGTCCAAGGATGTTCCCCATCAAACAGGGAAGGGAGGTAGGGAAGCTTGGCATAGTCCCTGTTCTCAGTGAGGCTGGTGAGGGGGTCACTGATTTCCTTGTGAGATCGCACCTACTGAGCTTCATGAGGTCTGCAAGTGCGAGACCAGCATCAAACGATGATGTTGGAGATGCTCTTTTCCTTCCAGTTTTGGAAGCTGGGAGTTGCCCTCTCACCTTTGGCATAGCTCTTTGCTTCCCTGCTTTCCCCGTGCATCAGAAAGCTCAAATCCATGCTTCCTGGGTGGTAAGTGTGAAGTGAGTTCCACTCCTTCTCAGTCAGTCACTATCTTCCTTACTCAGTGTATCCCCAGTTTTTCCCAGTCATCTCAGTGAAGTCTTATTAAAGACGAGTTGGTGGGTGGGGTGAGTCTCCCTGTTGGATTAGAAGACCATCAGCTAGTTTGTGGCCGAGGTTATGTAGAGGGAAATAAAACAAAACAAAAATTACAGAGGAAATCCATTGTTCAACAAATACACACACACACACATACTGCATTGAACTATAGAACTGGGAATGGATGAGTGTTCTCTGACTCTTGCTCTGACTAAGGTCTTAAAACTTGGTAAAGGTCACCTTTGCTCCCTGTGGGGGAGTTCTTCCCTGACATGTGCCACATCTTCTCTCTGTACCCCCAAATGGCTTGGCAACAAAGTTGTATGGAACTGGAACTCAGAATCTTGTTCTCCACAAATGGTTGTCTTCAAGTCCACTTGACATAGCTCTACTTAATCTTGATGTCACATGATAGAATGGTGTAAGACCAATAACTTCTTCATTGCAAATACCCTTCTCTCCCACCAATATGGAATATACAGAACTCAAACTAATTACATCTATGAGAAGAGATGATGGAAAACTCGATATTAGCAGCTAAAGCCAGGACAGAGGCCGACTGTCGAACTGGCCATCAATTGTTCATATAAAAGTTCAGGTTGAGGCTGAAGAAATTTCAAACAAGTGCATGCAAGTCGAAATATGACCACGAGTCTATCCCAGGTGAATTTTGGCAGCATCTCAAGAACATATTTGACTCATCGAACGCGAATGACAGAAGCCCTGAGGCACTGTGGGAGGACATGGAGAACATCGTACATGAAGGAAGGAAAAGGCCATTCAAAAGGCAGGAAAGATAAAAAGGGACGGCAGAAGAGGCTCTAATTTACTCTGAATCAGAGGCTAGCTAAGGCACCTGGAAGAAATGATGAAGTCAAAGAGCTGAATAAGAGATTTCAAAGGGGGGGCTGAGCCCTGGTAGTGTAGTGGTTGAGTGCGGGACTGCAGCCCACTGGCTTGGCCGTTCAAATCCAGCAGCAGCTCTCCAGGAACAAGGCTGGGCCTCCCACGCCTACCAGAGGGCAGTGATGCCCCCAAACAAACAAACAAAAGATTTCAAAGGGAAGCTCAAGAAGAAAAAAAGGAAATATGAAAGATGCGAAGACCTCAAATCAGAGAGCTTAAAAGGAAGAACATGCTTAGCATTATCAGAAATGGAAAGAGCTAAAGAAAAAAAGTCAAGCCTCGAGGTGCAATATTGAAAGATCCTTAGACAAAATATTGAATGATGCTGGAAGCATCAAAAGAAAATGGATGCAATCTACAGAGTCACGGTACCAAAAGAAACAGGGGGTAGCATACGAGCAAGTGCCAATGCTACTGAATGAGGAAGTTCAAGTTGCACTGAAAACGGTAGCCAAAAGCAAGCCTGCAAGAATTAATGGACTATCAATTGAAATGTTTCAACAAGCTGATAAAGTACTGAAAACTCACCTGGTTATGCCAGGAAGCGTGGAACACGCTTGACCAACTTACTGGAAGAGATCCATATGTGTATCCATTCCAAAGAAAGGTGACCCAACAGAATGCTCCAGATTATAGAACAATCTTACTGATATCACATACAAGTGAAACGTTGCTGAAGATCATCCAACAATGGTTGCAGCAGGACATTGATAGTGAACTCCGAGATTCAGGCCAGATTTGGAAGAGAATGTGACATTGCTGATGTCGCATGCATCTTGGCTAGAAGCAGAGAATATCAGAAAGAAGTTTTCTTGTGTTTTATAAATTATACTAAGGTATTCTAGTGTGTGAACCATAAAAAAAAAACTATGGATAGCCTTGAGAAGAATGGAATTCTAGAATGCTATATTGTGTTCATGGATCAACTTGAGCATGGATCAAGAGGCAGTTGTGTAAACAAAACAGGAGATATTGCAGGGTTTAACATCAGGAAATGGGTGTGTCAAGATCGCACCATCTCACCACACTTATTCAATCTGTATGCTGAGCAGATCAGCAGAAAAAACTCGATTATATGAGGAAGAATGCAGCCTCAGAATTGGAGGAAAGCTTATTAACAATGTGTGAAGTGCAGATGATGCAACTTTGCTTGTTGGAAGTGAGGGGGACTTGAGGCACTTGTTGATGAAGATCAAGGACTGCAGCCTTCGGTATAGATCACAGCTCAATGTAAAGAAGACTCAGATCCTCACAAGTGCACCAGTGGGCCACAGCACAGTCAAAGGAGAAAAGATGGAAGTTGTCAAGGATTTGGTTTTACTGGGATCTGGGATCAATACTTGGGGAAACAGTACTCAGGAGATCAGCAGATGTACCGCACTGGGGAGACCTCTTTAGAGAGTTGAAAAGCAAAGCTATTTCTTTGAGCTCTAATGTATTCCTGACCTAAGGCAGGGTCTTCTCAATCACCCCATGTGCATGTGAAAGTTGAACACTGCACGACAAATTGATGCGTTTGAATTGTGGTGCTGACAAAGAATGTTGAGAGTACCATGGACTGCCAAAAGAACAAACAAAATCTGTCTTGGAAGAATGCTCCAGAATGTTCCTTTGAGACAAAGATGGGGAGATTTTGTTTCATAAACTTTATCAGGAGAGACCCATGTCTGGAGAAGGACATTATGTTTGGTCAAGGAGCAGAACATCAAAAGAGGGGAAGACTCGGGCTGAGCCCTGGTGGCGTTGTGGTTGAGTGTGGAACTGCGGCCCACAGGGTTGGGGGTTCATATCCAGCAGCAGCTCTCCAGGAGCAGTGCTGGACCTCCTACTCCCAGCAGGAGGGCAGTGATGCCACAAAAAAAAAAAGAGAGGAAGACTTGTCAACAAGATGGATTGACACAGTGGCTGCAAACATGAGAACAATTATGAGGACGGGGCAGGGCCAGGCTGTGTTCTCTTCTGCTGTAAAAGAGGGGTCCCTGTGAGTCGGAACCGACCAACATCTAACAACGACGACGACAACTACTGCTACTTGATCAGGAGAGAATGTGGGACTGTAGTTGTCATCTGAGACTTGTGATGAGTGTGTGCAATGTTAATGGATATGGCTTATAGCCACTTACCCTCACCAATGGTGTCCTGGAACTTTCCATTTCTAAACATCTTTCCTGAAGAAAGGCTGCAGATAATGGGGTTTGATGACTGTTTTCTGGACGCCTATGAACATGACCTCAGTGATGCAGGACCTTGGCAGGGGGAGGAGAGGCTCTCCTGGGCCCTTCATATGTATATTAGCTGTTTTATCTCTCTCTGTTTCTTTTTCATCTCAGCTGTTCTTTTCCTCTTCCTTCTGGTCTCATGTCCTCTTTCTGTCCCATGGTTCTGGCTCCTGACACCTCCCATTTTAAGCCAACACTTGCCTGTCCCTTATCAAAAATCCCCAGACTCACTGACAGTCAAGTCTGTTTCATAATGACCCTGTGGGAATGAGTCAAACGCCCCACATCATTTTCCCAAAGTCGGCCCTTTCACAGGAGCAGCCTGCCGTGCCTTGCGCCCTCAGGGGGCTGGTAGGTTAACTCTGCAGACCAACTCATGAGCAGCCAAGCTTCTTCTGAAACCTGTGCACCAAGCGACTCTGCCGGGCCCTATACCCTGGATGGTGTCCTGTTATGTTAATAACAAATCACCACAAAGGTTGGAAGCTAAAATAACAATTCAACTCTTCTCTCCTCTCCTCCCACCCATTTTTTTTGCAATTTTTTTTATTTCACTGCCCTCTGGTGGGAGTAGGAGGCCCAGCCTTGCTCCTGGAGAGCTGCTGCTGGATGTGAACCGCCAACCCAGTGAGCCACAGTCCTGCACACAACCACTATGCCACCAGGGCTCAGCCCATCCTCTCCCCTCTTTTAGTTTTAGAATCCAGAAGTCCGAAATCAAAGTGTTAGTATGGTTGGTTCCTTCTGGGAGTTCGGAGGCAAAAACTGCCCCTGGCGTCTCTCCCAGATTCTGTGGTTGTTGGTAATCTTTGGCTTATACCTGCATCACTCCAACCTCTGCCTCCATCTGCACATGGCCTTCTCCCTTTGCCTTTCTCTTATACAGACACCTGTTGGGGGGTTTAGGTTTCACCTTAAATAATGAATGATCTCTTCCCAAGATCATTAATTACAACTTCAAAAGTCATTTGTTCCCCAATAAAATCATAGCCACACTGTGGCAGTCATGTACTTATGTTAATTTTATGATTGAAATGTAGGGGTGGAGTTTAGCCTGTTAATCTGGAGCTAGCCATTGAGTAGCCAATGAGACCTCTATGTGGACATGGCTTTCTCCTGAGACTTCTGGGAAATCTCGTGATATTTCCCTTGTGAAGATGAGAAGCTATCTTCCCCAGTTGTTGGGAGTTAGTCTCAGAGGCGATTAATCATGGACAAGACAAGATGGCAGCATCTGAGAAGCTGGAGGAGCCGGCGAAGAGACCACACGGCTTTGCCCTGATGGAGCCAGACCTCTGAAGCTGGAGCGGCATGCTGTTGATGGACCCTGAGCTCTGGAAGCGAGGAGCCATGGGGAGACCCCTTCCAGCACCAGAATTCTGCACCCACTGACCTATGACTTCGTGAGTCGGAAGGAGATTTTGTAGACTGATTTAGGGCATGTGGATTAATATCGGACTTATGACTTTGTACTGGACTGGATTGGGATGCCTTCTTAGTGTCACATTCCTTTTGTATATAAACCCTTTCCTTATATCCATATACGTGTATATGGAATTTGTTCCTCTAGTCTACCCAGACTAACACACACACACACACACACACACATTCTGACAAACTTGTCTTTTGCAGAGGGTTTGGGGGTGGGGGTGGGTACCATTCAGCTTGCTACACATTTCTTGCTCCAAAGCACAATCTGCTCTTTCTCTTCAGGGCCTCTGGAATGATCTCTTGGTAACAGTTATGTTTGAGTATTCCTGATTTCGTGGTCTTCCATGAAAAATGAAAATATTGGGTTAGGGTTAGGAAAATTCTTTTTAAAATTTTTTTAAAAATTGAAAATATCTGAGCTTGCCAAAGCACCTCTGAGCATTTCCCTGGAGAAGTCCTCCATGGGGTACCCAGGATTCTATTGCTTTTGCATAGAAGGAGAACTTAGTTGTCAGCAGTCTTGCTGGTTGAAGTAGAGGGGACTTTGAACAGTTTGGAAGGACATCCATTCCATCGTAACTTAGGGTGGTTCTTACAGGAACCCTGGCTGCCTACGTCACCCAGAGGTCTGCCAGATGAGTGGTGCACATCTGTCAGCTTTAGGTAGCCCATCTCCTTTTTTCATAGTTTTAGAATTGATTGGTTTGTGATTGGGTTGGGTGTTGCCAGGACCTCTAAAGTGACCAGACACCCTGCTTTTTAACAATTTAACAACGTCCCACAGCGTTTTAAAATTAGAATAAATATATTACAATACTATTTTTGCATTCGATGGAATTTTTTGCTGCTCCATATAGACCAAATTTTTAATCAAGAACCACCACTCCTCACCCCACCCCGCCCCCTGGTCAATGGTGTCCCACTTAAAATCTGGTCACTTTAGTGTAGACACATTACCTAGTCCCAGCTGGTGTCTCTTTCATTGGTGGGACTGGACAATTGTCTGAGACCTTGGGCTGTTGGCTGGGCAGCAGACTTCTGTCTTTGATGTCTAGTGAACACATCTCCTTTACAGGCCTGAGCAGGATCTGAGTCAAAAGCAATTGCTTTATTTTATCACAGTGTAATTTATTTTTGCAGATAACCTGGCAATTTTCTTTTAAGGTGACTACAGCAATTAAAAAACGAAGCAAACAGAAAACAGCCTTTTTGTTGTGAATTAGGTGAACATACACAGGGTGGATCAGTTTGCCATTCAACAATTCATTCACATGTTATTTCATGTCATTGATTGCAATCCCACATTGTAATATCATTTATTCGGCTTTCTCCCTGTGTTTTCTGTTTCAATTCTTCCTTTCCCCCTAAGCTTCCTGAATTTTCTCCTGGGGTAAATCCTGCCCTCTTATAGCTCAGTGGTTGAATATTCTAAGCTGTTCTTACTCCCTGGTGTTATTGTTCCTCTTATAGATCTATCTATTGTTTGGCTCCACCACTTGTCGGTCACTTTGTCCTACTATGGTGGCTTACATTCCTGCTGCTGTGATCCTGCAAGCTGGCATTGGCATTCCAAATACTGGCAGGATGGCCTGTAGTGGAGAGGTTTCAGTGACGTTTCCAGACTAAGAATTGGTCCAGATGCATCGTGGCCCTATGTGCTGTTTCTGAGGCTGTACATCTTTATGGAAGCAGATAGTCTCCTCTTTCTGTTGAGTGTCTATTCAAGTCTTTTGCCAATTAAAAAATTCTCTATATTGTTAAGTGTCTCCGTTGGTGGATTTGAACTGCCAACCTTGGGTTGAATACTGAAATGTTACCCAACAATGCCACCAGTGTATGTAATATCCAAAATATAGAAAAGTATTCCTAGTATGATATATAACTTCCCAAATGTCCTGCCAATCTGTAGTTTCTTGAAGGACCTTTGGAATCTCCCAGTCTTTTCATTGTTCAAATATTTTTACTGATAAAAATATATCATTTTTGGGGCTGAGCTCTGGTGCCATAGTGGTTGTGTGCGGGACTGCGGTCCATTGGGTTGGCAGTTCACATCCAGCAGCAGCTCCCCAGGAGCAAGGCTGGGTCTCCTACTCCCACAAAAAATATATATATCATTTTCCCCTGTGTTCTCTTTTTTCTTTTCTTTCTTTCTTTAAATCATTTGTGTGTGTGTGTGTGTGGGGGGGGAAGGTTAGTACAACTCTTATCACAATCCATACACACATCCATTGTGTCAAGCACATTTGTACATTTGTTATCATCATCCTCAAAATATTTGCATTCTATGTAAGCCATTGGTATAAGCTCCTCTTTTACCCCTCCCTGCCTGCCCCCCACTAACCCTTGATAAGTTATAAATTATTATTATTAAATTATTATTAAAATAAATTATTATTTTCTGGTTGAATCTGATGGGGTGTGACGCCCTGGCCCCAAAGTCTAATTTTGGTACTCTCTCGGGTCTTTGTTGCTCGGCTCCTCTGACTAGTCTCTTGCCGCCCTTAGTCTTTGCCTCCGTGTGGTTGGGTCCGATTGGGCACAATGCCTGCACTGTGTCTCCAGTGTCGTTCCCCATAGAACTGTGGCTCAGGGAGGGACATCATGTCCCGTAGTGGGGGCAGCCTTGTGGTCCTCTCTGTGCAAAATATATCATTTTGATGAGGCCCCATTGACCTATTTTGTTTTCTGCTGCCTTTTTGTCCTATCTTAGAAACCCTCAGCTACATTCCTGTATTTCCTTCTAACCATTTTATGGTTTCCACTTTCACACTTAAATCCAAGACCCATTTTGAATTGTTCCATGTATGTCATCTGAGACATGAACCCTGATGCATTCTTTTACGTGTGGAAATTACATTTCCCATCACCATTTATTGAAGAGATCCTCTCTTTCCCATTGAATGTTGTTAGTACTGGAGTGAAAATCCTTTGCCTCTCGATATATATGAATTGATTTCTGGGCTCTCAGTTCTATTCCATCGGTACATAGGTCGGTATGTCTGTTAAGAAAGCCCTGACAGATCAGTGGCTAACGTACTTGGCTGCTGACATGAAGGTTGGCGGTGTGAATCCTTGTTCCATGTCCCCTTCATGGCCCGAACCTCTGGCGGCTTCCTCTCAATGTCTGGATGCAACCGTTGATGGATGATCTTCAGCCACAATCGACTTGCATGTGACGTTAACGATACTGTTTCATCATTTGAGCATTCCGTTGACTCACCTTTCTCTGGGAATGTGTTGACAACCACTTCTAATCAGTTGGCCAAGTCGCCATTTCCCAGCTATCCTGGCATAGCCACGGGAGTGCTTCCTGTGTTTCATCAGCTTGCTGAAGCATTTCCGTGTGCAGTCCATCAATTCCTGGAGCATGAACCCCAAAGAGTAGAATTTCCAGACTAAGAGCAGACTGTCTGGGGCTCATGCTTGCAGGGCAGTTTTTAATTCTTGCTTGAGCACCATTGGTCCTTGTTCATACGCTGCCTCTTGAAGTGGTGGAAAGTCTATCAGTTTTTTTTGGTTCAGTGACTCTGTATATTCTTTCCATCTTCATTTGATTCTCCCTGCATCATTCAATATTTTGTCCATTGAATCTTTCAATATTGAAACCCAAGGCTTGCATTCTTTTTTTAAAAATAAGTTTATTGGGGGCTCTTACAGCTCTTATGACATTCAATACATCATTTGTATCAAGCATATTTGTACACATGTTGCCATCTTCATTTCCAAATATTTTCTACTTGAGCCCTTGGTATAAGCTCCTCTTTCCCTCTCCTTTTTTCATGAATCATTTTATTGGGGACTCATACACCTCCCCTCACAAGCCATACATGCATCAATTGTATGCAGGCCACATTTGCACACTTGTTAGGTGTGCATTCTTTCTTGAGTTCTTTCGATTTAAGACAAACTGGACATATTCTTCCACTTGGCCTTTCTAACTCTAGGACTGTGCACATTTCACTAGAACAATTTATTTTGTCTTCTCAGGCTGCTCTCTGAGATATTCTGTTCAACTCTTTGACTTTACCATTTCTGCCATTTGCCTTAGCTACTCTACAATTAAAATCAGGTTTCAGAGTCTTTTCTGACATCCACTTTGATCTTTCCTTTCTCTCTGGTCTTTTTCATGACTGTTTTGCTTTCTTCATGAAGGATCTCCTGTTGTCACCCGAAGCTCATCAGATCTTCTGCCAGTAGAGGTTAACGTAGCACAACTTTTTTTTTCAGATGTTCTTGAAATTCACGTAGGATATACTTAAAGTTGTATTTTGGCTCTCATGTACTTGTTTTCATTTTCTGGGGGCTCCCACAGTTCTTATAACATTTCATGTATCAATTGTAGCAAGCATATTTGTATATGTTGCCAACCTTATTTCTAAAACATGTTCTACTGAAGCCCTTGGTATCAGCTCCCTTTTTTTCTCTCCCTCACCCACTCTCCTGAATCCTTGGTCAATTATATATTGTTATTTCATATCTTACATTGTACTTGTTCCCTTCATCCACATTTCTGTTATTTGTCCCCTGTGGGTGGGTGCTATATATCTAAGTTTGTGATGTGTTCTCCTTTCTCCCCCTTTCCCCTCCCCAAAATTTTCATTTTCTTTTTTTTTTTTGGGGGGGGGCCATCACTGCTCTCCGATGGTGGGAGTAGGAGGCCCAGCCCCACTGCTGGAACTGAACCTCCGTCCCAGTGGGCCGCAGTCCCGCACACAACCACTACGCCACCGGGACTCAGCCCAAAATTTTCATTTTCTTAAGCTTCTATCTGAACTCACACAGGAACAATTAATTATCTATTCAATAGTCTGCCCCTGGTCTTGTTTTAGCACTTTCCCCATATGTAATTGATTTGATTTCTATGTTTTCCATTTGAAGAAGTCCTTGTGTATAATCACCATTTGTGTTATTGACAAAGGTATTTGCTATGAACAGTCAAGGTCTTGCAAATTTCTACCTTCAGCTCCATTTCTATCACCAAGACCATATTTTCCAAGTATTATCCCTTCCTCTTTGTTTCCAACTTTTGCATTCCAATTGCTCATAAGAACCAATGCATCTTGATTGCACAGTTGATCAATTTCTTACTGAAGGCTGTGGTAGATGTCTTCAATTTCTAAGTGGTTGGTGCATATATTTGTATAATAGTTCTACTGATTGGATTGACTTGAAAGAGGTTAGATATAATCCCAGCACAGTCTGTATTGATTTCAAGATAGATCTTGACTTTAAATTTAGTATCATTCCTTTTGATTGTGCCCTTTCCTACTGTGGCGGTTATGTGCTTGATGTCAATATCATGATTGGAAGTCTACGGGTGGAATCTAGTCTGTTAATCTGGAGAGAACCATTGGGTAGTCAGTGAAGCCTCTGTGTGGGCATGCCTTTTTCCTGAGACTTCTGGGAAATCTCGTAAGATTTCCCTCATTGAGATGAGAGGCCATCTCCCCAGTTGTTGGGGAGTCTCCAAGACGACAAACTAGGACAAGACAAGATGGCAGCATCCCAGGACCTAGAGGAGCCATAGGAGAAGCCACGTGGCCTTTCCCTGATGGACCCAGACCTCTGAAGCTGGAGAAGCCACGTGGAGACCCCTGCCAGTGCTGAGTTGTTTCTATCACCATTGGATGCTGTTGATGGACCCTGAGCCCTGGAAACGAGGAGCCACGGGGAGGTCACTGCCAGCGCCTGGATTCTGCACCCACTGGCCTGTGACTTCGTGAGTTGAAGGTAGACTTTGTGGACTGATGTCAGGCATGTGGACAAATATCGGACTCGTGACTTTGAACTGGACTTTCTCAGTGGGATACTTTCTCAGTGTTCCATTCCTTTTATATATAAACCTTACCCTTATATCCATATGTGTGTCTATGAATTTGTTTCTCTAGTCTACCTGGACTAACACACCTGCATAGTAAACCATATGATTTTCTCATTAAAAATGGCCAGTGCAAGTCCATTTCAATTCATAATGCCTAGGATATTAATCTCTATTCCTTTCATTTCATTTTTGACAACTTTTGATTTTCCTAGATTCATACTTCATATATTTCAAGTTCTGATTATTAGATTTGTTTACAGCTGTTTCTTATCACTTTGAATTGTGTCCCATTAGCAAATGAAGATCTTCAAGGCTCCACTCCCACAGACTTTACTGCGATCACATTACCATGGCCTGCAGAATCTGACAAGGTTTCAAAGCTGTGCAGAAGGGTTTCAGAAGCTGGTTCATCCAAAATGAGCAGCCGCATCCTTCTTCATGGTCTGTTGTTAGTCTGGAAGCTCTGCTGAGACCTGTTCCCTTTACGGGACCCTGCTGACATTTGAGTACCATCAACATCGCTTTCAGCATCACAGCAACACACAAGCCACCAGAGTACAACAAACTGACAAGCAAGTAGTGGTCCCAAGAAGTAGAGACCAGTAATTGTATTTTAGGTGGCTGTCTTTTTCCTCATCTTAATGAGAAAGCACGGTCTTTCTCCATGGTGTGATGTGGTGCTATCAGTTTTTCTAAGAAATTCTTTCATTGTAGTGAGAAATTTACCTCCTGTTATGCTTGAGTGTTTTTGTTTGTTTTTCATGAAGAAGTGATTAGCTGTGTTAAATGCTTTTCCTTCAACATTGAGATGCCTTCGATGGTCTCTTGCAAACTTTTAAAACCCAATCACTAAGCAAACAAGAAGGCAGAACAGAAGTTTTGAAAATGGTTTTAGGCCAGTTAACTGGGGTATCCCATGAAACTGTGACTCTAAACCTTGAAACCAGCCACCCAATTGGAATAAGGTGTTTGGTTGCACATAAACAGCCTTCACAGCTACTGTGTGGTGGTTGCTGTCTAAATACCTCTGTCACATACTTTCCAATTTAACTTTTTACAGGTGTGTGACTTATTGGTGGTAGTTACAACGGACTGTGTAGCCCCATCTTTAATTAAGGCAATTTTCTCATCACCGTTCATTCCCTTCCCCCTCTTCCACCTCACTTTTGGTAGCCACTAGTAAACTTTAGTTTCTGTACATTTGTCTTTTCTTGTGGTCTTATTTAAATGAGGTTATGCGATATTTGTCCTTGTGTGATGGCTTATTTCATTCAGCATAAAGTGTTCAAGCTCCACACTGCACCGTGTGTCAAGACTATTTCTCCTGCGGCTAAGCAGTATTTCATGGTGTCTGTGAGCCACATTTTGTGTATCCATTCACTTATTGAGGGAGTGTTAGGCAGGGCTCTCTAGGGAAACAAAAGCAGGACACTTGTGATTTTATAGATCGATAGATAGATACCACATGTACTCGAGCATAAGCTGACCTGAATATTAGCCGAGGTATCAGTTTTACCACAAAAGCTGCACTAAAAATGTGCTGAAAAACTTGGCTAATACTCGAGTATATATGTCAGATAGGGATATACAACTTGAAGGACTATAACAGTCAATTAGTCCACACAGCAGTTCAGAGGACTCAATTCAACTCAGTTTTGTAGCAAGGTTCATATACTGGAAGTCCATCAGCTCAAGAGGGCTGCTGGGTCCAAGGTCAAGGCAGCAAGCAGCTGGGTCTTCCTCTAGACGATGCAGGCAGAATCTGCCCCAAAGCAGCAGGCTGTAGGGTGGGTCAGCAACAGTCAGGAGCTCAGGAGCCGAGCAAAGCAGGTCTGGAAGGCATATCAAACTGAAGCCATGCAAGGCGGCAGGATCCACCAGCCTCAAGCGATGTACACATCAGAGCAGGTGGAGCTTAAGCTCTAGCTCAGGCTCTAGGTTACCTTGTCTAGTAGTGTTGCTCACTACTAGAGAACTAGCTAAAGCAGCCACATGCTAGTCTGATCCCCAGAGAGCAAGAGAGAGGGTACTGGGCCATGCAAAGCCACTTATTTCTTTTCCCTCCAATCAAACTGCAACCTGAGTAATCATTCCACATGTTCCTATTGGTCAGGTTGGCACAAGAAACCTCTGTCACAGAGAGTTATTAGGTCTTTCCATATTGGGGCTATTGTGACTTGTGCTGCAATGAACATTAGTGTATGTGGTAGTTACACGATATATCCGCAATTTGAGATTTTTAAGAGTGAAGGAGTGGAATTTAAGCTGTCAAGTCACAGCTTGATTTGGAGGCACTAAGGAGATAAATGAATCACTGGAGACAGGACACACATTCATTGCCTGTGAGCCATTCCTATTGATAAGCCACATGGAGACACACTTACTGTGGTCAGGGGCCTGGAGCTGGAGGCGTCATGTGGAGACTCAGGTCAGTGCTGAGATGCTTCATCCACCACAGCATCCACAAGACTTTCCACCCACTGGCCTGCGATCTCCCTGCATTCAGTGTCATTGCATGTGTGACATGACGCTGAAGAGGAATTTATAGACTGGTATCAGGCACATGGACTAATATAGGATTTGATCTGGACTGGCCTGGGATGTTTTCTTGATATTCAATTGCTCTTATATATCAAGCTCTTTCTTATACACTTATGAGTGCCTATGAATTTATTTCTCTAGTCAACTCAGACTAACACAGTATATAAGTCTGTTTTTCAGTCTGATTTTTTTCCCCCCAGGGGATAGCTATACTTAGGGATGGAATTTGATCCATATAACAGTTCTATTTTTAGTTTTTTGTGGAACTGCTAGACTATTTTTTATAATGGCTGCACCATATTGTATCCCTTCTAGCACCCCATAAGTGTGAATACACACATATGCAAATATATGTGTGTGTATATATATATATACATATATATATAAACCAACCCAGTGGGAGTAGAATGGAATCTCATTGTGGTTTTGATTTGCATCACTCTGATGGTTAATGATGCTAAACATCTTTTCTTTTGGCCATTTGAATGTCCTGTTCATCAAAGTTGAATATATATATTTATGTATATATATATATCGCTTGCTATTAGGTTCTAGTTATATATATGGTTTCCAAAAATATCCTACCAGCTAGTAGCTTATCTTTTCACTTTTTTGGGAAAGTCTTTTGATAAACAAAATATCCCCCCCACCATTTTCTAAAATAAATTATTTTAAGTTCTTATAACAATCAATTGTATCAAGCATTGTGTTAGTCTCGGTAGATTAGAGAAAGAAATCCATAGAAACTCCTATGTGTATAAGAAAGAAATTTATATATGAGAACAATTGAATATTGAGAAAACATCCCATTTCAGTCCAGTCCAAGGTCATAAGTCCGATATTAGCCCATATGTCTGATACAAATCTACAAAGTCCTCTTCAGACTCATGAAGTACATGCAAAGACACCAGGACAATCACAGGCCAGTGGGTGCAGAGACTGGTGTATCCAGTGGTGGTAGAAGCATCTCAGCACTGGTAGGGGTCTCCCCGTGGCTCGTCCAGTTTCCAGGGCTGAGGATCTATCAGCGTGCTACCATATGTCTCGTCAGCTGCAATGTCTCCCAGGAAGTGAGCTTTGTCAGGAGAAGATCTCTAAGCAAGTGAACCAAGAGAGATAGTGTCTCTGCCACCAAGAAGGAATGAACACATCTTCCAGAATTCTCAGAGGAGAAGGCCATGCCCACAGAGCTCTCATTGACTAGCTCCAGATTGACAGGCTAAACTCCAACTCTACACTCTTTTTTTTTTTTGGGGGGGGGTGCATCACTGCTCTCCGGTGGTGGGAGTAGGAGGCCCAGCCCCACTGCTGGAATTGAACCTCCGTCCCAGTGGGCCGCAGTCCCGCGCACAACCACTACGCCACCGGGGCTCAGCCCTCAACACTTTTAAACTTGTAATTTTCACTCTGCTCACACCTGTTGTCTGTTTTAAAAACTGTATTGTCTTTATCGTTGAATTGTGGAAATTCCAAATATATATATATATATATATATATATATTAAGGCATCACTGCCCTTAGGTGGTGGGAGTAGGAGGCCCAGTCTTTGCTCCTGGGAGCCGGAATCGAATCTCCATCCCAGTGGGCCGCAGTCCCGCGCACAACCACTACGCCATCGGGGCTCAGCCCCAACCCTACACTCTTAATCCTCAAACTGACACCAGATTAGGTGACTGCCACAAGCACATTAGTACATATGTTGCCATCATCCTTTTCAAAACATCTTTCTACTTTAGCCCTTCCCCTTCCTCCCCCATTCTCCCACCCTTGTGAACCCTTGATAAATGATAAATTATTATTATTTTCATATCTTACACCATCTGCTGTCTCCCCTCATCCAAGTTCCTGCTGTCCATCCCCCTGGGTGGGGGTGGGGGTGTTACATGTCAGTCATTGCGATTGGTCCCCCTTCTCCCTGACTTTGCCTCTTCCCTCAGGCTATCACTGCTCCCGTTACTGTTCCTGAGCAGTTTCTCTGTCCTGCAGTCCTGTGTTAAAACAAAATACTTAAATTCATATGCAGACCCGGGGCTGAGCCCCGGTGGCATAGTGGTTGTGCACGGGACTGCGGCCCACTGGGATGGAGGTTCAATTCCAGCTCACAGGAGCAAAGGCTGGGCCTCCTACTCCCACCACCTGAGGGCAGTGATGCCTAATAAAAAAAAATTCATATGTAGACCCATTTTTTATATTGTCTTTCACTGGTTTGTTTTTTGTTACAGATAATTCATTGTTGAGAGTTAGGCCTGCCAGAATTGTCCCTGTTTGTTCTAAAAATTTTTTATTAATTTACTTTGCATATTTGCATTTGAGTCTACTTTTGTATATGGTGTAAGGTCTGGATCCTGTTAAATTTTTATGCTTGTAGACATCCTATTTTCCCAGCACCATTTGTTATAGAGATTCTTCTTTCTATATTGAATAAACTTAGTACTGCTATAAAAAAAGAAGTTGGACGAGCTGCCAGTGGTGAAAGTGCGGCGTGTGGACTTGGCAGTTCAAATCCAGTGGTGACTCTCAGGAGCAGCGCTGGGTAGCTCCCACGACCTCCAGAGGGCAGTGATGCCCTAAAAAAAATAAAATTAAAAATAAATTAAAATTTTAAAAAATTAAAAAAGAAGTTGGCCATAGATCTGTGGGTTTATTTCTGGATTCAGTTCTATTTCATTGGTCAGTATGGGTATTGTTATGCTAATACCTGGCTGCTTTGATTAATGTAGCTGAATTGAGATAATGAATGCAAACTGTGGACTCAAATCTGACAATTGTGAGGATTGTACAATTCCAGACTGGGCAGTATTTCATTCTTTGTGCATATGGCCACTCTGAATAGTAACTGACGTGATGGCATCTAACAACATACTATATTTTAAAACCAAATCCATTTCCAGGGTGCCCACATGGATTAAACCTCCAGGGAATCCTCTGTGAACATAGTGAAGGGATGTGAACATAGTGAAGGGATGGACATATAGTGAAGGGAAAATTTTAGAAGGGATGTGTCTTTGCTACCAGAGAGAGAGCACTATGAAGTTGATTACAGCAGGTGTCATGGGACTAAGTGCAATACCTTGTCTTTTTTTTTCCCCGCATCACTGCCCTGGTGGGAGTAGGAAGCCCAGCCTCGTTCCTAGTGAGTTGCTGCTGGATTTGAACCGTCAACCCTGTGGGCTGCAGCCCAATACCTTGTCATTTGATCTCCCTTTTGGCACGTTTTAAAGTTGCTTTTTTTTTCTTTTTTAAGTCGTTTCACTTTTTAATGTTTTCTGCTTTTTTTCTGATCAAGATTTTTCTGTTTTGTTATTCTTGTTTTTTGTTTGTGTTAGTTTGTGTTTTGTGTTATTTTCTCTACATGAAATTCACAATAGGTAAGTCTATAGAGGTAGTAACTGGATTAATAGTTACCTAGGGGCATGGCAAGGGAGGTTGGGGGAGTTGGGGATGTAACAGCAGTGAGTATGAGAAGACAGTGTTCTGAATTGTGGTGATGATTGTATAACTCTTTTTAATATGACTGAATGACTACATTGTATGCTATGTGAATTATATGCTGTGTTAGTCTGGGTGGACTAGAGAAACAAATTCATAGACACTCATATGTATATAAGAAAGAGCACTTGAATATCAAGAAAACATCCCAGTCCAGATCAAGTCCTATATTAGTCTGCAATTCTGATACCAGTCTATAAATTCCTCTTCAAACTCACTCAATGCGTGCAATGATGCTGAATGCAGGAAGATCACAGGCCAGTGAGTGGAAAGTCTTGTGGATCCAGTGATGGTCAAAGCATCTCGGCACTGGCCTGAGCCTCCAGAAGGCTCCTCCAGCTGCAGGGCCCTGGCTACCATCAGTGTGTCTCCATATGGCTTGTCAATAGGAATGTCTCGCAGGGAATGAACGTCTATTTATCTCCTTCGTGCCTCCAAATGATGTCATCAAGCTGTGACCTGATTGACAGGCTAAACTCCACCCCTTCATTCTTACATCTCAAATGGACAGATTATGTACCTACCACATATGCCAATAAAACTATTTTTAAAAACAGGAAATATGAATCCTTATACTGTGCTTTCCTCTTCCAACATTGCTTTAGCTATTTGGGGTCTCTTTCATATAAAATTGAAGATTGATTTTTCTTTTTTGGGGGGGCATCATTGCCCTCTGGTGGGAGTGGGAGGTCCAGGAAGATTTATTTTTCTATATCTGTAAAGAAGGCTGTGGGAATTTTTAATAGAATTGCATTGAACTTATAGTTTACTTTGGTAGTTTTGACAATATTGTCTTCCAACCCATAAATATGGAATTTATTTAAGTTTTCTTTGTTAGAAAATGAAGATTTTTGTTTTGCCTTTTTAAAAAAAATAATTTATCAGGGACTCGCACGACTCTTATCACAATCCATACATCCATCCATTGTATGTTAAGCACTTTTGTACATTTGTTGCCCTCAACATTCTCAAAATGTTTGCTTTCTACTGGAGACTTTGGTATGAGAGCCTTTTTCCTCTTCCTTTCCCGCTCCCCACTTCCTCATGAACCCTTGATAGTTTATAAACTGTTATTATTTTGTCCTGTCTTACACTGTCTGACATCTTCCTTCACCCACTTTTATGTTGTTGTCCCCCAGGGAGGGGGTTATATGTAGATTCTTATAATCGGTTCCCCCTTTCTACCCCACCTTCCCTCCACCCTCCTAGTATTGCCACTCTCACCACTGGTCCTGAAAGATTCATCTGTCCTGGACGCCCTGTGTTTACAGTTCCTATCTGTACCAGTGTACATCCTCTGGTCTACCCGGATTTGTAAGCTAGAATTGGGATCATGATAGTGGTGAGAAGGAAGCATTCAGGAACTAGAGGAAAGTTGTATGTGTTTCATCATTGCTACACTGCACCCTGACTGACTAGTCTACTTCCCGAGACCCTTCTGTAAGGGGCTGTCCAGTCTCCTACAGATGGGCTTTGGGTCCCTACTCTTGCACTCCCCCCATTCACAATGATCTGATTTTTTTTGTTCTTTGATGCCTGATACCCAATCTGGTTGACACCTCACGATCATACAGACTGGTGTGATCCACGTGGAGTTTGTTGCTTCTGAGCTAGGTGGCCGCATGTTTACCTTCAGTTTTCTTTCATCTTTCAGCAGTGTTTTGTCATTTTCCTGTATAAATCCTTCACGTCCCTTATTAAATTTATTCCTGGGTGTTTTATTTTCTTAGGTGATATTTAAATGGAATTGTTTCTCTGGTTTCCTTTCATTTTTCTCATTGCTGGTGTATAGAACTCCACTTGATTTTTGTTGGTTAGCCTTATTTCTTCTTTTTTAATGTCGATGCTTTTTGCTTAGTTTACATAACCCTCTTGGTACTGCCTTTGCTGCTTTCCAGGGGTGTTGGTAGATTGTATTTCTTTTTAGCTCAACTCTGAGTATTTTTTTTTGCGAGGAATCACTGCCCTCAGGTGGTGGGAGTGGGAGGCCCAGCCTTTGCTCCGTGGAGCTGGAATTGAACCTCCATCCCAGTGGGCTGCAGTCGCGCGCACAACCACTACGCCACGGCGGCTCAGCCCCTAACTCTGAGTATTTTTTAAACTTTATTTCTTGATATCTTCTTGGAGTAAATGATTGTTTAGTAGCGTGTTGTCTATTTTCCACATATTTGTGTATTTTTCAGTTATTTCTAGTTTTATCCTTTGTGATAAGAAAAGATAATTTCTACAGATGCAAGAGAAAATGTGCTTGCACTCTTTGTCTGCTTGTGGCAGCCATGATTCAACAGGGAAATACAGTAATGACTAAGAGAAGCAAGGAGAAGATTCGATGAACGGATTCATTGTGATGTCACGTACATGTTGGATGATTTGTCCTACACTGTTAACTTAAAAGCGGAAATGTTAAAATATGCAGATGAGAGGCAGGCCAGTGAGTCTTCCCTTGAATTTGGCATAGGATGAACAGGTGGATTAAGTTGACATTCTAGAATTTGCTCTTGGGGTTTCAAAATTCATACTCCACCAGAAGCTCAGTGGAAGAGATCAAGAGGACCAGGTGACAGTTTTTCATAAAATTCAGGGATTAAGAAGCCACTAGGTTCTTTCATCTGTTTACTGCGAGAGCCAGTAACAGCAAAGTTGCTGAGTCAACCATTAATGAACTTTTGCTGTGAGATGGCTAAGCCTTAAAACGAGGAAGTTAGATGTATGTCATTCCAGAAGGTGACAATGTGTGGAGCCTAGCGCGTCTCCTACGATGGGTGTGGTCTGTTGTGGGAGCCATGCTTCCTCTTGATTCTCGTTTTCGTCATCATAAACTGTGGGAAGTTGGGGCTCTGACTCCACTCCAGATGGCAGTCCGGGCCTGTTCCTGCAGCCCCTTCCCTGTTTGTCTCAGTCAGAGGCACTGGCCTCTAGGCCTCTGAGACGGTGTCCTGGATGCGTGGTGGGCCACCCCTGGGGCTGCATATTGCAGTCAGAGTACGAACCCACCACTCCCCAGGAGGAAGATGAAGCCTTCTATTCTCCTACAGCTGGATCCTTTTAGAACACCACAGGGCTGGTCCACTCTGTCTTACATGGTCCCTGTAATTGACTTGACAAACGTGAGCTTGGTCTTCGGAGTCCTTTGGAAGTCCCCGATAGAAGTGCTGGTAGCATTAAACTCCACGGTTTGCAGCCTTTTATGTGATTGCCTTCCCACCAGATACTGGGATACTGACTTACTCTGGGACCCAATGCCAGTCCTCTGGCCAGGAGGATGCTGTGTGTCCTCCTCCGACACGTGCCTCCCACTTGCGATGGCACGAGTCCTTCCTTTGGAAACTGCAGCTGCCACAGGGCTCTCCCTGGAACGATGGCTGTGCTCCAGCCGCCTTGATGCCACCCTGCTCGGGCGCTCGGTCTGCAGGGAACTCACCTCCTCGCTTCTCCCCGAGACCTTCAGGAACTTCCGCCTGTGTGGTGCTGTCCACTGCTGATGTCCATGTTCCAATGCCTCCTGAGTTTGGTGCTGTCCTCTGCGTAGGACGCCCCTCTGTCCCCCAGACCCCGAGAGCCCCGACCTCAGGCCTGCACCCTAGATCACCACTGCGCCCTTCTTGCCCTGGGAGCCCCTGGTCAGCAGTGTGAAACTCCGACCCCTCCTGGGGAGAGAGAAGGGCTTTCTGTCTCCCCGTGCCTGGGAGAAACAGGGGCGGTGGCCTCTGTCCTCTGGCCTTCAGTTTGGGTTCCGATCTCGGAAGGAGATCAGGGCAGGGAGTTCAGTTTGGGTTCCGATCCGTTCTCGGTGTCACAGGAAGTGCAGACGAGGCTGGGCGCCCCCAGCTGCTGGGTGCCAGTGGGTACCCCTGCGCGTGCCCTGCGGCCTGTGCTGCGCAAGGGCATGGTTGGCTCCTGCCCTCACGAGAGGTCTAGCTCGTGAGCCCTGGCTACTCGGAGCCGCCGGGGTCCCGCAGCGAGCCGTGAGGGCACCCAGGTCAGAATATGCCGCTTCTTCCCAGAACCTGTGTGGCTTCGTGCCATTTGCTTGACCATTGACCACCCACCATGCCCAGAGGGCTGCGTGAGCGGGGAAGGAGTGACCCGTGAGGACATTGCTTCCTGCCCTCAGTTTTCACTTGGGTCCTCTAACCCACTCATGGCCCTCCAGACTGCCCAGTTAATCCGTCTCCTCCGATTTTGCTTCTTTTGTTCCCGACAGGCTGCAGCAGGAGACCACCCGCGCCTTAGGCTACCAGGCCGCTCCGTTTCTACAGCTGAGCGGTGATGTGTTTAAAAACGTGTTTTCTACACTCACCTACCTCTTCCAGGTGACAGACATCTGAGTTTGCCAATATTTCCGTCTTGTCATGTCACCACCACTGGCTACATGCACAAAGTGCTGAGGCTGCCATGGGGATGGGGTGGGGGAGGGAAAATAAGCCAGAAGGGGCAGGGTCGGGGGCGCAAGTGGACGGCAGACATCCCCCGAGAGGCTCTGTGCGCGCAGGAGGGCCCCGGTGTCGGATCACCTGCCTCGCTCTCTAGCTGCATACAAGGAAATCTAATCGATACAGCTATCATTCAAATTTATGCACCGCCTACTTAAACTAATGATGAAGAAATTGAAGATTTACCAAGGTCCTAGTCTGAAATTGATCAAGCATGCTGTCAAGAAGTGGTGACAATTTTTGGTGATTGGGATGCAAAAGTTGGAAACGAAGAGAAAGGAGCGGTTGTTGGAGAATAGACATGAAGTTCAAGACCACATAATTGAAATTTGCAAGACGAACAATTTGTTCATAGCAAATACCTTTTCAACAACACAAAAGGACTACGCGTGGACTTCTCCAGATGGAAAACAAGCTAAATGGACTGTGTCTGTGAGAAGAGGACACTCCGAAGCTCAGTATCAGCAGCTGAAACCAGGCCAGGACCCAGATGTGGAGCAGCTCATAGGAAAGTTCAAATGGAAGCTGACAGAAACTAAAAGAAGTCCATGTGAGAGAAAATAGGACCTTGAGTCTATTCCAGCTCACTCAGGAGAACATCTCCAGAACAAATGTGACTCACTGAACATTCATGACAGAAGGCCAGGTGGGATGACATCAGGAATATCATATATAAAGAAAGCACAAGCTCATTAAAAAGACATGAAAGAAAAGACCAAAGTAGTTGTCAGAAGAGACTCTGAGACTTGTTCTTAATCGTAGGGTAGCTATGAGGAAGTAAAGGAGCTGAACAGAAAATTTCAAAAGATGGCTCAAGAAGACAAAGTAGGGCTGAGCCCCGGTGGCGCAGTGGTTGTGTGCGGGACTGCGGCCCACTGGGATGGAGGTTCAATTCCAGCACCATAGGTCCTACTCCCACCACCAGAGGGCAGTGATGCCTTAAAAAAAAAGACAAAGTAAAGTATTATAATGAAAAGTGCAAAAACCTAGGCTTGGAAAACCAAAAGAGAAGAACATGCATAGCATATCTTAGACTGAAGGAATTAAAGAAAAAACTCAAGCCTTGGGTTGAAATGTTGAACGATTAACATGGAGAAAATACTGCATGATTTAGGAAGAGGGCTGAGCCCCGGTGATGTAGTGGTTGAGTGCGGGACTGCGGCCCACAGGCTTGGTGGTTCAAATCCAGCAGCAGCTCTCTAGGAGCCAGGCTGGGTAGCTCCCACGACCACCAGAGGCAGTGATGCCCTCCAAAACAAACAAACAAAAAATCCTGAAAGTCACTGAACCAAAAAGAGCCAGTCAAATTTCAACCATGTCAAGAGCTGCAGCATATGTTTGAGAGCCAGTGGTACTTAAGAAGAAAATCCCAAGCTGCACTGAAAGCATTCGTCAAAAACAAACCTTCAGGAAATGATGGAATAGCAATTGAAATGTTTCAACAAGCTGATGGATCCCTGGAAGCACTCGCTCATCTATGCTGGGAAATTTGGAAGACAGCTGCCTGTCCAAGTGACAGGAGGAGATCCATATTTGTATCTATCCCAAAGAAAAGTGGCCCAATAGAATGTGAAAATCAGAGAGAACGATGTGGTTGATATCACATGCAAGTGCAATTTTGCTGACGATCATTCCACCATGGTTGCAGCAGGACATTGACAGGGCGCTGCCAGAAATTCAGGTCAGCTTCAGAAGAGGATGTGGAATCAGGGGTGTCAGTGCTGACCTCAGGTGGCTATTGATTGAAAGCAGAGAGTGCCTGGCGGTGTGTACCTGTGCTTCCTTAACTGTACGAATGCATAACAAACAACGGATAGGCTTGAGAAGAAGGGGAATTCCGGAACACTTGATTGTGTTTATTCAGAACCTGTACGTGGATCAAAAGCGAGTAGTAGGACAAGAACAAGGGGTAGCAGAAGGTTTAAAAGGAGAGATGAGGTCAGGGTTGTATCATTTGTCCCCGTTTATTCAATTTGTGTGCTGAGCAAATACTCTATCAAGAAGACAAGGCTTCAAATTAGAGACCCATTCACACTCCTTGTTGCACAGATGATACAAGCTTGCTTGCCCAAAGTGAGGAGGCCTTCTGAAGCACTTGTCGATGAAGCTCGGGAATTGTAGCTTTCCATATGGTGTGGACTAAAACCTAATGGGAAGGAACCCGCATCCTCACATCTGGACCAGTAGGTAACATCATGTTAAATGGAAAAAGACAGAAGTTTTCAGGGTGTCATTTGGTTCGGATCCACTTTCAATGCTCTTGGAAACAGTAGTCAAGAAGTCAAATGCCATGTTGCAATATTCAAACGTGATGTACAGAACCTCTTCAAGTGCTGAGAGCAAGGATGTCACCTGAGAAGCAAAAATAGCACGACTTTCTGTCATACACTTCGGACAGATTATCAGAGGAGCCTGGCCTAGTCCCAAGGAATGGACATCACATTTGGTAAGACAGAAAACCAAAGCGCAAACTCACTGCCATCCAGTGAATGCTGACTCCTAGGGACTCCTATGGGTTTTTGAGATTATAACAATTTCAGAGAGTAGAAAGCGCAGTCTTTTTTCCCGTGGAGCTACTGGTGGTTTCAAACTGCCGACCATGTGAATTGCAGCCCAGTGCAGAAGGGCAGACGACCATTAGAAAGGGAAAACTATGAAGGCGGCAGTTCTCGACCTGTGGGTCGCGACCCACTTGGGAGTGCAATGGCCCTTTCAGAGGTCCCCCGGTTTGTAACAGTAGCAAAATTAAAGCCGTGCTATTTTTGCTTCTAAGAAGCATTCTGGTTGTACTTCTCCTGAGACAGACTTGTTTGTTCTAGCAGTCCATGATATTTAGAATATTTTTCTCTAACACTGTGTTTCAAATGTGACAATTCTTTTGTGGCCTTCCTTATGCATTGTGATTGGGGGTCACCACCACATGAAGAACTGTATTAAAGGGTCGCGGCACTAGGAAGGTTGAGGACTGCATTAAGGAGAGGTTGCCACAGTGGTCGCCACAGTGCATTCAAGCGACAATGATGAGTATGTGGCAGGAGGACAAGATGCTTCCTTCTCTTGTACATAGGGTTGCCATGGCTTGAAACTGACTCAGCAGACCTACCGACAACAGCATGTTTGACAAAGCCTAGTTCTACATATATAAATACGTATGTCGCAAACATTCCCATGAAGGTGGAGAGTAGAGTTGGAAGTCACAGGCCAATACCCGAGGGAAGGAGTTGCTTGGTGTGAGGGCTCAGAAACATAGTGTCTGGGGACATCGAGGTCAATTGGCACAATTGCCCGCAAAGCAAATGTTCTACATCTTATTTGGTAAGTAGCCACTGGGGTCTTAAAAGCTTGTGAGCAGCCACCTAAAGCGCACCTATGTGACTCTCCTTATCTGGAGCAAAGATGAGTGTAGAAAATGAAAGGCATGTGGAAACAGTAAGCCCAAAGGATTAATGTATCAGGAAAATCTTAGCTTCCAGGACGATAAGTCCTAGATGGTGCCCAACTCCTGCTCATGACTGCTCAGATGGAGATCACACTGGAAGATCCTGGGTAGAGTAGAAGAGACATCGAACAAAACTCTAAATCATGTAAAATAAATAGCCAGGCTTCTGCTCAGATACAGGCTGTTGTACCCCCTTCTCAGGGGTTAGAAACCCTTTGATTGTCGGCTCAATTTTCTTTCTATTCATAAATCATTTATTGGGGGCTCTGACAGCTCTTGGCTCAATTTTCAACCAAACAATACACAGGTCTGTGAGGCACACAACCACACTAGAGAGGTCTACACTCCTTATAACGATCAATCATTCAGGATGAAAGGGCAGCATTTAACCAAGGACAAGGGTTAGAAGGGTTAGGAAATGGGAAGCACAGTTAGGGAACGAATGAGGTTATATTATGGCGATTGCAATCACTGACATAAAAATGGGCTTAATTTGTTACGTGGAAAGTGATTTTTGCTGAGTGTACCTTAAAATGCCTTTGAAAACCTGAGAACACAATAAAAACTGTAAAACATAGAATTAAAGCTATCAACTGCTGCCATGAAATCTCTACAGATCTTGTTTAACACTTCAAAGAAGGCAGCACTTTTCAGGGTAGTGCTGCGTCCAGTGACCCAAACTCACTTCCTTCGAGTGGACTCTTCGAGACCCGCACGGAGCGAGCCACACTCACTCTGGGGCTGCACCCCGCCCCCCCCCAGGTGTCCTATTGGAGTCCACTGCTGCAGCCGTTGGGTTGGGTGTTGGGTGTCTGACTGTAAGAACTCACCAGCCACTCCGTGGGAAACAGAAGAGGCTTTCTAGTCCCGTCAATATGTACAGTCTAGATGTGGACGTATACACTGGGCTGTGCAACATATGTTAATGAAACGACTATATTTAACACACACACACACACACACACACACACAGAGTCTAGGAAACCCTCAGGGGCAGTTCCACCCGGAAATTCACCTTGCAGATGAATACCAGCTCTGCCCACTAGGTGGTAGCAGAACCCTTCCTACAAATCCGTACGTGGGCGGGCGGCGCTTGGAACGCTTGATTTTTCTTT